>WNWK01002522.1:175000-205833 GCA_009830355.1 Cherax destructor
CAACACACTCTGCTACTTCACACGACCTCTTCAGCAGTTCCTTGATGCCTCCGTCACCACCACACACTGCTGGCGTAAATCAGCGCACGCACATACATCACCAAAACACCATCAGGATCGTCACCACCATTTTCCACCAGTGTCACCATCACCAGCGTCACCTACCACCAGCGTCACCTACTACCAGCGTCACCTACCACCAGCGTCACCCACCACCAGCCTCACCTACCACCAGCGTCACCCACCACCAGCGTCACCTACCACCAGCATCACCCACCACCAGCGTCACCCACCACCAGCGTCACCCACCACCAGCGTCACCTACCACCAGCATCACCCACCACCAGAATCACCTACCACCAGCATCACCCACCACCAGAATCACCTACCACCAGCGTCACCTACCACCAGCCTCACCTACCACCAGCGTCACCTACTACCAGCGTCACCCACCACCAGCGTCACCCACCACCAGCGTCACCTACCACCAGCATCACCCACCACCAGAATCACCTACCACCAGCGTCACCTACCACCAGCCTCACCTACCACCAGCGTCACCTACTACCAGCGTCACCTACCACCAGCGTCACCCACCACCAGCGTCACCCACCACCAGCGTCACCCACCACCAGCGTCACCCACCACCAGCCTCACCTACCACCAGCGTCACCTACCACCAGCCTTACCTACCACCAGCCTCACCTACCACCAGCCTCACCTACCACCAGCGTCACTTACTACCAGCGTCACCTACCACCAGCGTCACCCACCACCAGCCTCACCCACCACCAGCGTCACCCACCACCAGCGTCACCTACCACCAGCATCACCCACCACCAGCCTCACCTACCACCAGCGTCACCTACCACCAGCCTCACCTACCACCATCGTCACCTACTACCAGCGTCACCTACCACCAGCGTCACCCACCACCAGCGTCACCCACCACCAGCGTCACCCACCACCAGCGTCACCCACCACCAGCGTCACCTACCACCAGCGTCACCCACCACCAGCGTCACCCACCACCAGCCTCACCTACCACCAGCGTCACCCACCACCAGCGTCATCTACCACCAGCGTCACCCACCACCAGCGTCACCTACCACCAGCGTCACCCACCACCAGCGTCATCTACCACCAGCGTCACCCACCACCAGCCTCACCCACCACCAGCCTCACCCACCACCAGCGTCACCCACCACCAGCGTCACCCACCACCAGCCTCACCTACCACCAGCCTCACCTACCACCAGCCTCACCCACTACCAGCCTCACCCACCACCAGCCTCACCTACCACCAGCGTCACCCACTACCAGCCTCACCCACCACCAACGTCACCTACCACCAGCGTCACCCACCACCAGCGTCACCTACCACCAACGTCACCCACCACCAGCGTCACCTACCACCAGCGTCACCCACCACCAGCGTCACCTACACCAGCGTCACCCACCACCAGCCTCACCTACCACCAGCCTCACCCACTACCAGCCTCACCTACCACCAACGTCACCCACCACCAGCGTCACCCACCACCAGCGTCACCCACCACCAGCGTCACCCACCACCAGAGTACACTCAGCCAGTATTCACGGGATCTTAAAAGTAATGGAAACTTTCATTAAAATAGTGACGAGACATACAACTTTCCCAGGTTTTATGAATCGTAAAGACTCTGATCGAGCTTTTACGGCAAGTTATAATGCCTTTCCATCGCCTCATTCTCCCGAAATATTTCTCGCGATTTTTCTTTAAGGGCATTGTGGAGCTTTAGGATGACAAAATAATTTTCTTTAAGGGCATTGTGGAGCTTTAGGATGACAAAATAATTTTCTTTAAGGGCATTGTGGAGCTTTATGACAAAATAACTTTATTTAAGGGCATTGTGGAGCTTTATGACAAAATAATTTTCTTTAAGGGCATTGTGGAGCTTCAGGATGACAAAATAATTTTCTTTAAGGGCATTGTGGTGCTTTAGGATGACAAAATAATTTTCTTTAAGGGCATTGTGGAGCTTTAGAATGACAAAATAATTTTCTTGAAGGGCATTGTGGAGCTTTAGGATGACAAAATAATTTTCTTTAAGGGCATTGTGGAGCTTTATGACAAAATAATTTTCTTTAAGGGCATTGTGGAGCTTTATGACAAAATAATTTTCTTTAAGGGCATTGTGGAGCTTTAGGATGACAAAATAATTTTCTTTAAGGGCATTGTGGAGCTTTATGACAAAATCATTTGTCTAAGAACATTTCAAAGCAATTCTCAACTAACCCGCACTTATAAGAGGAAACTTATGACGACGTTTCGGCCCATCCTCAACCATTGTTAAGTCACTATTTAGAGATTTAAAATTAAAAAAAAAATTTAAGATAAAATTAATTTCTTTAACGGCATTGATAAGTTCTAAAGTGAAAAAAAAAAAAAACATAATTTTCTTGAAAGAGTTTGTGAAGGTATGAGATGTCAAAACCATTTCTAAATTTAAACACTGCCATTTTATATATTACAGTGAATGAATCGATTTAGATTTAACGAAATTCTTTAGAATATTAAGAATGAATGAAAGTTTGTCCAGGTCAGCCGTCACTCAAAAATCACCAGTTCCGAAACAATACACAAATAACTCGCACACAGGAAAGAAGTAGTGGTAGAGGTAGTGCTGGTAGTAGAAGTAGTAGTGGTAGTAGTAGTAGTAGCTTCCACGCTGGCTTCATGAGCATAGTATAGATCATATGATCATTACTCCCAGTCATGAAATGGGAACACCACAATATCGTAAGTATAATGAGTTGCGTAAAGAGTACTGACGTTACATTGACATGGGGACAAACATCCAGGGTCCTCATCTGGTTGTGCGTAATCGCCACCAGCGAGAGGCTGGAGATTCTTCCAGCATCCGTCTCTCTCACTAATAGAATCACTCATTTTTCGGACTCACTTGCTCGCCATTTGCATTTTTCAACCAGTTATAATCCCACAAAAATGTAAAACCAAGTGCCGGCTTTGCAAGAAGTTTTTAAATAAAATAATTGGTTGCAAGTATAACTTGCAAAGATATTTAGTGACTTTTATTTTCTTTTACTGGGAAAAAGATGTGCCTACAGCATACTCGTTTTTTTTATATATACCTGTAAACTAAATTTTCGTCGTTCGCGTTCGTGTTACAATCTCCGAAAATCTGCTTAAGGCGTAACTTCACAGCAGCTGAAAGTTGTGGTGGATTAAGATGAATCCGAGCAGGATGCTGAATGAACCTCGGAAAGGAGTTTGAACTATTAATACTGGTCCCAGGACGAGGGAGGGAGGAAGTTGCTGGGCTCTTAGCACCTACTTGAGATAGACAAGATTAGCAAACTTGCGTGATTACGAGTGTGGGTGATGTATCGTCGAGTTTCTGGACTTAGGGGAGAATGTATACAGACTTGTCTCGTGTGTTTAGTTGGCTCTGATGGGTTGTTGCTCACTCGCTCTGTCTGTATTACTTATTCGTGTACATCTCTGTTTCCCCAACTTGTTCAACGATTCTGTCTGTCTGACTGATTGGTATTTATTTTTTCTTGTTAGGGGATTTATTGGTGTTGTGCTCTGAGCTTCCTTCTGGTATTTTACGAACTAAAAGCTGTTATCCCATCTCAGCACAGGAAAGCATTGCAATATTCGTTAAAGAGTGGAGCGAAGGTGGAGCCATCTGCAGGCCAGAGCTTACATTTAGTCAGTTGCCTTCATATCTAGAATGTTTTCATCTTTTTCTTCTTCTTCTTCTGATTATTATTATTATTATTATTATTATTATTATTATTATTATTATTATTATTATTATTATTATTATTATTATTATTATTATTATTATTATTATTATTATTATTATTATTATTATTATTATTATTATATCAATCAGAGGCATCTTAAAAAAAAACATGAAAAAAGAGACTAACAAATTGCCTCCCCACTCAGACCCTTGTCTTCCCACTCACACCCGTCTCCTTACTCACACCCGCCCGCCTCCCCACTCACACCCCTCCTACCACCCATGCCTCCCTCCCACTCCACCCCTGAATCCTACTCCTCTTCTGTATCCAACTCACTCCCTCTCAATTCAACTCATTCCACCCATGACCTCCACTCCCTCTACCCCTCCATCTTAAATTCCTGACCTCTTCTTCCTGTGCTCCAGCATCCTCATCCTTTTTATCATATTCAAGTCACCTCCACTCACCTTTAATCTCTCCATCCACTTTGCCCATCTCTCTGTTCTCCCATCCTCATCCTTTCTCTATTCATCTTATTCTTTAATTCCTCTCTCTCAACTCCTTCTCTCTCTCTCTCCCAATACTTTCTACTCTCATTCTTCTCTCTCTCTCTCTCTCTCTCTCTCTCTCTCTCTCTCTCTCTCTCTCTCTCTCTCTCTCTCTCTCTCTCTCTCTCTCTCTCTCTCTCTCTCTCTCCCTCTCTCTCTCTCTCTCTCTCTCCTCTTAGCACGATGAACTATCTACACTCAGTTGCAGAAGAGATTCATCTTTTTTGTCAAAAGAACGCCCTCTGTTCTGATCACTGTGAAGCATTTGGCCCGAGTCTCAGTAGAACGTCCTCCGCTGCGTCTGTTAGATCACCCTGGAGCCTCTGACCTTGCCTTCCACCCTCCCTAATGAGTTCAGGGAGGGTTAAGTCTTTCGTACTCTGGCCAATTATCCTCTAGCAAGCAGCAGAAAAAAAGTGTAGATGCTGGGAGGGGAAGATGGTTCACACTGGGTCGATTAGGTTCAATTTTCTTGGATGTTGATCCGTTGGTGGCTTGGTTATTAGGAGGGGGCGATGGTGGAGGGGAGGTGGCGGCATTGGGAGGGGGACCGCTTGTGGAAGGTGATGATTTGGTGGTGTTGGTAGTTGGGTGAAATGGTAGGTGGGTGGTAGTGGTTTTGTGGTGGTGGCTGATGGAAGATGGTTAGTCGAAAGGGGCTGTGACTGGAGGCGAAAATTGGTGGTAGATGGGTTAGATTAAGTGGTTGTTGGTGGGATGCGATAGGGTGGAAGTTGGTTGTATTTACGTGATTGAAGGAGATGCTGTGGTAGGAAATTCTAAGCTGATTTTAGTGACATTGATAAAGGGAGGGAGGTGTGTGATGGAGTGAGATGAAAGTAGAGATGGAAAGGTGTGGTTAAGTGGAAGGAAGGAGAGAAAGAAGGACGGAACGATAGAAAGAAGAATAAGCGGATCAGGAAGGAGGGGAAAAAGTGGCTTAAGGAGAAAGAGAAGAATAATTGAAGAAAGGAACATGGAAGAACAAAAAGCTGACACTAAGAAGAGGCTACAAAGTAGTATAGAAAATAGAAGACTTAGATAATTACAAGAGGAATAAGACACTAAGTTGAGTTCAACATGACGGAAATAAGAAGAAACCTGTAAGTGGAAAGTGGCAGTGTTCAGGGTTGGGGAAAGTGGCAGTGTTCAGGGTTGGGGAAAGTGGCAGTGTTCAGGGTTGGGGAAAGTGGCAGTGTTCAGGGTTGGGGAAAGTGGCAGTGTTCAGGGTTGGGGAAAGTGGCAGTGTTCAGGGTTGGGGAAAGTGGCAGTGTTCAGGGTTGGGGAAAGTGGCAGTGTTCAGGGTTGGGGAAAGTGGCAGTGTTCAGGGTTGGGAAAGTGGCAGTGTTCAGGGTTGGGGAAAGTGGCAGTGTTCAGGGTTGGGGAAAGTGGCAGTGTTCAGGGTTGGGGAAAGTGGCAGGGTTCAGGGTTGGGGAAAGTGGCAGTGTTCAGGGTTGGGGAAAGTGGCAGGGTTCAGGGTTGGGGAAAGTGGCAGGGTTCAGGGTTGGGGAAAGTGGCAGTGCTCATGTTTCCCTACTACGGGCTTTGTCAGTCTAAAACAGAGGCATAAGTACAGAGACATTAATAGTAGAGCCAGTAGAAGACGTAGACAGATGAAGCAGTTGTACACATGGACACATTTAGGTGGGGTCAACTAGTGAAAGTACGAAAGAGCCAGAGAATAACAATAGAGTTGCAGACAACATTCCCCGTACCAAGATGCCATGGTGTTGCTCGGTCAAGCAAGTATCATTAGCTCAATGGTTTATAATATCCACAATATAAAGATACCCAAGTGTTGCCAATGTGTCTTATTCATCGATAACAGTTGGATATAAATGTTGTCTCACTTTAGCACAAAGGTCTGTTGCAGACACGTTTATTCTTTGCCTCAAAGCAAGAGGAGCAACTGAAAGCAAGGAAAATAGATTTAATGTCATGGAGCACTTCGTTTAGAATATCTGAAATATTTGGTAGTGGGTTTAATAAAATTTTGGTATAGATTGCTGGGAGGGTTACGAGAGGGAAGGCGAGCATATATATGTTTATACAGTGAAAGTTGCAGTGCAGGTATGGGTCACACAATGTGGGTATTTTGAGGTCAAGTGAGTCAGGAGGAAGAGGTGGTGGTGGTGGTGGTGGTGATGGTGGTGATGGTGGTGGTGGTGGTGGTGGTCGGTGGAAGCAGATGTACCTGAAACCAGCAGCAGCAACAACAAGAACACGTTGAAAGTCTATTTCAAAAACTTTCACCAGTTTGCCTTTAAGGCACGAGAAAGGCAACCACTCCGACTGGCGACCTTCATCGATTCAATTTGATTGAACAGTCATGCATCGTGGAGGGTAATTTTTGTCGTGTCAATAATGAATTGGGACTGAGAGGTAAATTTCAGTTATTGAGAGCCTCTGGTGATTGGTAATGGAAGAATAAAACAAAATTATTCAGTTATGTTGGTAAAATACAATAGGATGAGCGTCCAGTCATGCATGCAGATGAGGATGATTGGAAGGGATGATTCTTGATGTTGGAAGGGATGATTCTTGATGTTGGAAGGGATGATTCTTGATGTTGGAAGGGATGGATCCTGGCGTTGGAAAAGTGGATTCTGACTTTGGAAGGGTGATTTATAAAGTAGGATGAGAGTTTCTTGACATTAAAAAGGGTGATTCCTGGTGGTGGAAAGGTGAGTTCTGAAATTGGAAGAGTGCTTTCTGACGTTAGAAAAGTTCCAGGTCCTTGCATAACGGTTAACAGGGTAGTTCTAGGCGATGACAGGGTAAGTTAGGTAAGGTTTGTCAGGAAACAGGACAAGTGTTTCCTGACGTGGGTCTTGGTCATATGATGACCCACAACTGGAGCTTTTGGTCATCTGACCGAGGCCTTCCGCTGGCTTACCGATCCACCCCCGTTAAAAATTAGAACTAACGATGGCAGGGTGGTTCCATTCTTTGGCAAGTTCTAAGCGTAAATTTCTCCCTCATTCACTCACCGCCATTACAAATTTTTCACTTCCCTGAATCAGTTTCAACAATCAAGGTTTCTCAGTCAACCTTGGTTTGAACCTGAATATTCAATTTTCTTCCATTCACTTATAAAGCTTCATTTGTCTGTTGATCCACGGCCATGGCTCAGCCCCTTTTGTGTGACTACCTCGTCTCCCCATACTGAAGGAACAATTGACTCTTGTATTCCCAACTCCTTCAAGTAGACAGGTAGGGTTGGAACAACATTGCACTGACTGGAAAGTGGCTAATGATTGCTGGAGCGTTGCCAATGTTAGCCAGCTAATCCATGAATAAACATTCGTGAAATGTGTTAAGTAAACAATAGACTGTAGATCTCAGCAATGAGCATTAAAGAGCATAATAGAGTCCATTTAGGTTAGGTGAGGTTATTTATGGCATGGTTAGGTGAAGTGAGATAAAGTTAGTTAGGTGGGGGAGGGGGTGCAGATGGAGTAGGCTATATGCTAGGTGAAGTTAAATGAGGCTAGATTAGACTTCCAATTGTGACCCTTTGTTCCTGTATCCCATCTCTGAAATATTCGAGCCCTGTCCATTTTGTAAATTCCTCTCGGTATTTTATACGTCATTATCATGTCCCCCCATCCCTCCTATTCTTTAGTGTCATCAAGTTGAGTTCCTTTAATCTCTCCTCGTAAGACACCCTTCAGTTCCGGGACTAATCTTGTTGCAAACTTTTGCACTTTCTCCAATTTATTGACGTGTTTGACTAAGTGTAGGTTCCAATGCTTTCTTTCATCATAGGTCTTCCCTTCAGCTTCCTGAAGCCCATGAATAATTACTGACCTCTCCCTCTCGTTTTCCCATTTCTTTTCCCTCCATATCTCTGGATCTGATTTAAGCATCTCCTTTGTTTCCCTTGTCATCTCCTGGACACCCTGATAGCCTGATATTACTTCTGCAAGGGATTTCTTAGCTCCATCCCCTCCTTCAGTCCCATCACTGTCTGCTGATGTTCCCATTTCAGTCACCTTGCTCTTTTCGGACCTCATTTTATCTTGCTTCAGCCCATCCAATTCATCCTCCAGTCTATGTATCTTTGCCTCAGCAGCTACAGCTCGTGATTCCCACTTCTTGCTTTCTGCAGATAGCTTCTCCAACATGCTATTGCAAAGCTCATTTAACCTTTTTTCCCATTCTTGGTTCATTTTGTTCTTGAGCCTTTCTACCCATTCCTTTTCAGACCAGCCATCAGGGAACTGACAGTGAGGCAGTGACCTCACGAGCCATCAACAATTAGGTAGGTAGGTAGAGGAACCAGGAGCAGCTTCTCTTTCTCTCCCAGGACAATTTTCCACATTTAAAATTGTAATATAGATTAAAAATTAGTAGTAGTCTGCCTGAAATGCCTAGCATGCCTGGGCATACTAGGCATGCTAATGGCCATCTTTGTAATTATTGTCTTATAAATGTAAACCACACATTGTAATCCTTACAGAAAAATAAAATAATCTGAATCTGAATCTAAAATTGGCTTTTCAGTTATTTACTGGCTTACACAGCATTTGGTAAGGTCAGAAAAAGGAAGCTGAGCGGACATAGGGTTGAGTATGAAGGACGGGGATGGGGGGTTGTGAGGCAGGAAGATAGAGGAAGGGAGAGAGAGAGAGAGAGGAAGGGAAGCAGGGCAGGGTAGGCAGGTGCAGGTTGGGTAGTGTCAACAGCAAGATGGATGAAGGAGTCGGGCGGGTGCTGGTGTAAACACCGACTGTGAAACGTGTGTGGCTGGTCAAGGCTAGGGACTAGCTTGGTTGATCAAGACTCTATTCTTCACTGCATCCATCCCTCTGCTCGTACCTCCCTCATTCCTCCTTTACCTTCCTTCTCCTCTCTTTAGCCATCTCTCCTTTCATCTCTAACCCTTTTTCTATTGTTCTTTCTATCCTTCCCTCAGTCCCTCCATTCCTACTTCCATTCCCTCCTCACTCCCTCCCTCCCATCCGCTCTTCTCTATCACCACTTTGGGTCCGCCAGTCTTAAATGGACCCAATATATAATCAGCTCATTTCTATTAGTCCCTATCTCTTCAAAAATACATAGATTCTTTGCTATTGAAGGCACTACTCCCCCTTTCCTGGTTCCTCTGTCTTTTCTTGTTATCTGGTATCTTGCTGAGAATATAGCATTAATTATCACTTCAAGTAACCTTGTCTCTGTGATACCTATAATGTCTGAGTTTATCTCTGCACCTACATTTGTGTACAGCACACCGAGTTGCCTTTCCTTTACCATGTACTGGTTTGTTGAGCATTTACCAAGAGTGGGTAGGTTGACCTTGGGTTGGTGTGTGCATCAGTACAGGGAGACGGGTCAAAATGGGGGATGTGGTGTCAATGGAAAGGGTGTGTGGACAGTGTTAGTGTTGGAGTGGGCCTACTAGGAGAGAGGCCTAGAGGAATTTGAGTTCCCAGGGGCTGAGTGTTCCCTCCTGCCTTCCTCTCCCTCAGTTGTTCCCTCTCCATCAGTCTTGCCCGGATGTATATGTACGGATATATCACGACATCACGTGTCTTTAAGTCTCCCTTTCTCGGTTATATTTGACCATGAGGTCAACTTGATCAGAGGATATTTGTCGTAAAAGTACTTCCAGAGCCTCTGAGATGTTTTCCATCTGCTCAATTTCTTTCTCTCCTCCTATACATCCAATGATTGAAGCAATCTTACATTCTTCCTTCCCCCGATCTACTTCCTGAGATCCCATCAGTCTCCTTGAAACTGGTGTTTGTTTTGTACTCACCTATATGTGGTTGTAGGGGTCGAGTCTTGGCTCCTGGCCCTGCCTCTTCGCTGGCCGCTACTGATGCATCTATATGCGTCTATCTGGAGGGTGTTCCGGGGTTCACCGCCTCCGTGGCCCGGTCCATGACCAGGCCTTCTGGTGGATCAGGGCCTGATCAACCAGGCTGTTATTACTGACCACACGCAATCCAACGTACGAACCACAGCCCGGCTAATCAGGAACACACGTGAGTGTATGCTCTTGAGCATAATGAATTGTATGATGCTGTTTGTGGGGCGGTGCTATTCTCCATCTCTTCTTTACCTGATATATCTAGTTTTCTATTTATTTATTCACCGAACCTGTTCTGGTTTAGTCTTGGTGGCTCCTGGGGAGGAAGGGTAGAGGTGGGAGTAGACACCACTGGTTTAGGGGACCTTGGGAAGGAGGGAAGGGGAAGGGGAGTGGAGGTAGTCGACACCACGGGTCAAGGGGTTATTACTGTGGAGTTCTCTGCCCCTTGGCTCCTCTCCCTCGCATTCACTTTTCCCCTACCATCTCCCACAAACACCTCCCATCACCACCTCCCACCACCACATCCCATCACCACCTCCCACCACCACCTCCCATCACCACCTCCCATCATCACCTCCCACCACCACCTCCTACCACCACCTCCCATCACCACTGCCCATCACCACCTCCCACCACCACCTCCCATCACCACCTCCCACCACCACCTCCCATCACCACCTCCCACAACCACCTCCCATCACCACCTCCCACCACCACCTCCCATCACCACCTCCCACCACCATCTCCCAGGGATGACTTTAGCTAATATGGCAGAGCATTCAGCTCAAAATAAATAAAAAATCGGAGTTTGACTCTCATGAGCGGAGAAACTTACGTGAATGCTTGCTATAAGCATCACCTCTGTACATTGAGCTTTAAGCAAGTACCTGGGTGTTAGCCAGTTGTTGTTGTTGCTGGAGGTAAACTAAAGAGGTGCTGGAAGTAAACTGGAGTGTCTTCTTTTCCACCACCTGTCTCCACTACCACTGGTATCCCTCCACCCCAACCAGAGTGCCATCCCTCCTCCACCTTCTATCACCTGCTCCCCCCCCTACTTCTACTTCTCTACCTCAGAACCCCCTCCTTCCCACCCTCCCCACCCCATGACCTCTCCAGTTAACCCCTCCCCCACAGATTTCCCCCTCTTACCGGGACTCTTCCACCCCATCACCTCCTCCCACCTCCCTGACCAGTTCCTCTTCCCCAGACTTGCTCCTATTCTCCCTGTCCCCTCCCACCCTGGTACCCCTATTACAACCCCTTCCATCCTACCCTCTCTCCCTCCTCCCCTCTCTCCTTCTCCCCCCTCCCTCCCTTCCTTCTTCCCTCCCTCCGTCCTTCTCTCACAACCTTGTCTCTCTTACAGGAAATCAGTTCTTCCCATTTTTCTTGATCCATCTTCACATTTCCTTCCTTCTTCCCTACCTATGTCATCCTTCTTACCTCTTCCTTCCTCCTCACCTCTTCCTTCATCTCTTCTTACCTCTTTTTCCCTCTTAATCTATTCATTCTTTTTCACGTAATGCACCTTCCCGCTTCCTTCCGTCCTGCCTCTTCCTTCCGTCCTGCTTCTTCCTTCCGCCCTGCCTCTTTCTTCCTCCCTGCCTCTTCCTTCCGTCCTGCCTCTTCCTTCCGCCCTGACTTTTCCTTCCGCCCTGCCTCTTCCTTCCTCCCTGCCTCTTCCTTCCGTCCTGCCTCTTCCTTCCGTCCTGCCTCTTCCTTCCGCCTTGCCTCTTCTTTCCGTCCTGCCTCTTTCTTCCGCCCTGTCTCTTCCTTTATTCATTTCCGACCGTTCTCCTGCCAGCCCCCTCTTCCGTCCGCCCGTATACACCTTCCGCCCAGTACACCCACCCAATCCCTTGGACGCCCGCAAGTCTTCCTCTTCGTCCGCCCTCCTGCCCGCCTTAACTCCCGCCCTTCTTCATTCCTTACCAACCACCCTCCCGCCTTCCCGCCCGCCTTCCCGCCCGCCTTCCCGCCAACCTTCCTGCCCACCCTCAGCTTGAGAATTATGGGATGAAAATGTGCCCCTGAGAGGGTGTCTGGGCGGCCCCGGGTGGTCGCGATGCGCGCAACTCAGGCGGAACCCCCCTCCCTCCTGGGAGAGGGGGAGGGATGGAGGAGAGGGGAACTGGAGGTGAAGATGGATGGTGGATGGGGAAGGTGGATGGGGAAGTGGAGGAACGGATAGAGAATAGAAAAGGGTAAAACAAAAAAAGGATACTTGTGGAGCTTTTAAGGTGGTGGGTGGAGAGGATAGGAGTGGAGGAGAGTGGGTGGAGAGGATAGGAGTGGAGGAGAGTGGGTGGAGAGGATAGGAGTGGAGGAGAGTGGGTGGAGAGGATAGGGGTGGAGGAGAGTGAATGGAGAGGATAGGAGTGGAGGAGAGTGGGTGGAGAGGATAGGAGTGGAGGAGAGTGGGTGGAGAGGATAGGGGTGGAGGAGAGTGAATGGAGAGGATAGGACTGGAGGAGAGTGGGTGGAGAGGATAGGAGTGGAGGAGAGTGGGTGGAGAGGATAGGGTGGAGGAGAGTGGGTGGAGAGGATAGGGGTGGAGGAGAGTGAATGGAGAGGATAGGGGTGGAGGAGAGTGGGTGGAGAGGATAGGGTGGAGGAGAGTGGGTGGAGAAGGAATAGGGTGGAGGAGATGGGTGGAGAGGATAGGGTGGAGGAGAGTGGGTGGAGAGGATAGGAGTGGAGGAGAGTGGGTGGAGAGGATAGGGGTGGAGGAGAGTGAGTGGAGAGGATAGGACTGGAGGAGAGTGGGTGGAGAGGATAGGGGTGGAGGAGAGTGGGTGGAGAGGATAGGGGTGGAGGAGAGTGGGTGGAGAGGATAGGGATAAAGAATGGGTGGAAAAAAGTGAATAGGAGGAGAGTGGGCGGAAAAGGTAGGTGTGGAGGAGAGTTGGCGAAGAGGGTAGGGGTGGAGGAGAGTTTATTTAGAGGATAGGAGAGGGGTGGAGAAGAGGGATGGGGAGGAGTGGGTGGAGGAGAGTGGGTGGAGGAGAATGGATGAAGAAAAGTGGGTGGAAGAGAGTAGGTGGAGAAGAGTGGGTGGAGGAAGCGGGTCTGTTACCTGACATCGGTTTCAACCTGGTTGATCAGGCTCTGATCCACCGAGAGACTTGATCCAGGACCGGGCCGCGGGGGCGTTGACCCCCGGAGTACCCTCCAGGTAGAGCAGGTGGAACCGCAGTGACTGTACCTAGAGAATGTCATTTCTGATCGCTTTCAACCCTTAAACCCTGGAATATCCTACTAACAGAAAAGAAACTGTATCGATTCTTGTTGTGCAGGAACCTTTGAAATACCTCTGAGGGGTTTCCAGAGTTTCCTTAGTGGGTCCTGCACCTGGCTTTTTCTGATGCTCTGCCTGGTCAACCAGCCTGTTGCAGATTGCGAAGTGACCTCAGTACATCCAGTTGTGACAACGTTTCGCTCTATGTAGAGTTTTATACAGTCACAGAAAATTTATAGAATAGTGCAGCTGCACTATTCTATAAATATTCTATATGGTAATTACAGTGTGGAAACTAAAAGTAGTTGGAATGGCACCCAATGTGTGTGTGGCTAGACTATTTGATAGTTGTAGGAACTAAAGCTAGTTAGAACGCTGGGGTTGGACGGAGAGAGTGGGAGGGAGGAAGAGAGAGGGAGGAAGTGAGAGGGAGGAAGAGGGAGGGAAGCGGGGATGACGGAGAGGGTAGGGAGAAGACAAGGTTAATGGAGAGGTGAAGGAGTGCTGGAAGGGAGGAGGTATGGGAGGAGATATATAGGGTAGTGAATGTAAGGTATGTGTTTTGGGATAGAGAAGAAAGGGGAACTGGGGTATCAGGGAAGATGAGTGTGGTGGTGGGGCAGCGACAGAGTGACTGGTATCAGTATTCCAAGGGAAAAATGAGTGGGGGGTTCAGCAACAGGGTGACTGGAGTATCAAGGAAGATGAGTAGGGAGGGGGGGGGGAAGTGACAAGGTGACTGGTGTATCTGGGAAGCTGAGGGGGGTGGGGGACAGCGATAATGTGACATGGGAAATGTTATGGTAGTTGGTAGGGACGAGGGAAGGACGAGCTGTGAAGGATGTGAGAAGAGAGGTAGGACTTAGGAAGTAGTATTAGAGAGAAAATATGATACAGGACGAGGAATTAGAAAGCAGTGTAGAAGGAGATTGGAGGACGTAACGAAGGAGAATTAGAGAGTAGAGTTGATAACGTAGTGAAGACGGGTGTATTAGCTGGGAGGACCGAGAAAGAGTAAGAGGAGCAGAGAAAATCACCAACCAACTAAGCTTCATTTAATTAAAAAAAATATATAAGATGTTAAAGCTTTTCGTTACCAGGAAAGTGAACATAAGTTAATGTAAATGGAAAGAAGAAAAGACTAAATTCATAAACGTGCGAGAGGAAAGAAAAAAAAAGGAGGTAAAGATAAAAACGCGAAGTGAAAAAAATATATCTTAACTGTACACGATGTTAAGCAACAAAAGAAGATGAAGAAGAAACCTAACTGGACTTAATGTTAAGCAACGTGTGGAGTGGGAGGTGCAGAGTGAGGAAACACTTCTGGGCCGCTGCAGGAGTCAACAACGAACTCGGGGCAAAAAAGTTACGTCAGTGGTGGTAGGAGCACCTTGATCAAGCTGGTAGTTGTGAAAATAACTTGGATTATGTTGATGCTTTATTTTGTAATGGTAGTGAGGAGCGGTGATGAGCGGGGTCTTGGTGCCTCCTGGAGGTGGAACTGATGAGATTATTTTTATTACACAAGTTTAGATGCAGCCGCAGTGTGGGGCTACTCTATAATGTAGAGTATGAGGGTTGCGGATTAGGAGCACCTGGCTACTCTTTGTAATATGAGAGGTGTCGGTGAGAACACCCGCAGTGTGTGTGGCTACACACTACATGATGGGAACACTCACATGTATGATTGTATCGTGAGAACATAAACTAGCTGTTTCTCCTGTCAAAAATAATTGTGATAGAGAAATAAGTTGTTTTTGTTAATTTAACTAACAAATCTGCTAATACATTGGAAGGAAAATTATATATTTTTGGGTGGGTGGGGTAGGGTGGAAGGTGAACTCATTGACTGCTGGGTGAGTAATTTCGAGGAGCTGGTATTCTGTGATGTCTTAACATACCGATAATAACACTCTGGTACCCCAGCTCCGATTTCCATAGTAATGAAACATTCAAACTTCTTAGCAAGCTGGGTAGATATCTTCGATTTTTTTCCCTTAAGATTTTCAAACAGATACAAGAAACAAGGCAACGGAGAACGACTCGGCCATAAGTAGGACACCTTTCTCACTAGCAAAGTTGTCCAGAGTTTGCTTGTATAAAGGACCAAACATCAGCTAATATAAATATGACAACGGTCAACTGCACTAAGACAAGCTCTGGATATTTATAAATAATGAAAAGTTTTTTTTTTATTTTTTTGTTGTTGTAGCTATTATTAATGTTGAATAAAAATGATTATGTTCATGAAAATAATTTGAGCAAGAAAAGAAGCAATTTAAAAACATAGAAGCCAAGTTGAACAGAATTCTTCCTCCGTAAGCCATACGTGTCGTAAAAGGCGACTAAAATGCCGGAAGCAAGGGGCTGGTAACCCCTTCTCCTGTATAAATTACTAAAATTAAAAAGAGAAGCTTTCGTTTTTCTTTTAGGACCACTCTGCCTTGGTGGGATACAACCGGTTTGTTGAAAGAAAGAAGAAGCCAAGACAGGCACTACGTTGACACTATTCAACAGATACAGCAAAAGAAACTCGGGGGAGGAGACCACATGGCCAGGACTTATGAAAGAAAAAGGCAAGTCATGAGCACAATTTCTGGGATGAAGTTCTGGAGGCACCTAGTAGAACTGGACACGATGCCAGGTACTGAATGATGGGTGAAGCCAGGAGACAAATACCTTCAAAAACACTCAGCAAGACACTGTAAATGGCAGATGAATATTACTCGTTACTCGTCCACTGGCAGTTTTGGTTACCATAAATATAATATTTTAAATAATGGACAACACAGTTAACATGACGATGCTTAATATAGTTAAACACCGCTCAATAAAAAAGTGTTTAATATTTTTGCCCAAGTGGGTTCGCGCTAATTTTATAAGTGTTGGTCACCTGGAAAGACGGGACTTGGTACTGGAAACCAAACAAGGGGTTTAAAAGGGCAAAACCTCCCTCACGTATCTACTGAAGTTATATGAGAGCCTGACTCGACTCAGAGGGGGGTGGGCAGGTTGCATAACTTTAGATTCTGGAAAGTGAAAAGAAAAAAATAAATCTGACGTAGTGGCTCTGTATTTTAAAAAAAAAAAAAATTGGACACATCACCAATTTTCTGTTAATGTGTTCAATGTGACAGTTACATAGTGGGAAAAGAAAGTAACTATATTTCCCTGTCAAAGAGAAAAAGTGGAAAAAAAAGAAAATGGACAATAGTTGGGTAAAATGAAAAGGAAAGAGTCGTTGAGAGTAAAACTTTATAAAATGGAAGAGCAGGAACAAGTGGAAGGGAAAAAGGGATGGAATAGATGAACACGGAAGGCAAATGGGAGGGAGGAACTAAACGAACACGGAAGGCTGATGAGGGGGAAGGAGAGAAAACTGGGAAAAGGGAAAGTGGAAGTGTTGAGAAAAGGGGGCGGCGAAGGTGGAAATCGATCCCATCGGAGTGAAGAATTTAGTGAAGGAGGGGGAAGGGAGAGGAGAGAGGGGAGGAAGTCAGGATTAGCTCATGGGGGGATTTAGGAGACTAGATATGTCAGTGGGTTGGGGCGGGGTGGGATTTAGGAAGGTAAAGATAGGTCAGGCTGGTAGAGATTTATTGGTCAGCATTGAACCGTGGTCAGGATTTATACGAAAACAAGAGATAGTACTGTGGAGGGAAGGTTAAGATTGCTGAAGACGTAGCTGGGATGAAGGAGAAAGAAGAAACAAAGACGAAATGAAAGATAAAGAAGAGGGAGGAGGAGATAAAATAGAAATTCAACATGTAATGAAATCCATAAAAACTGTACAATAATTAATTCCTTTCTATTTTGTTTAAGTCATTCCTGTTGTTAGAGTCCTTACGTTAATCAAGTACACTCAGTAATAACTATGGAGTAAAGCTCATTCTCATAACTTACCTTTTGTTTCATTACCTTGAGAGCCCAAACCCTAAATTCTTATGTCTAACTAAATAGGTATAACTTTTACGTAGAAGTGACAACAAGAGCAGACGTAGTCCTGCCAGCAGGCTCTTGTTTAGGTTCGTCAGTGTATGAAAAAAATATATAAGAAACCCACCATGATGAAATACTTAACAATATTAAATAGAAGGGTTCAGTGAACAAAATCCATTGATGAAAAAGTTTCCGAAGAATACTGTACAAAAGGTGAAAAGAGGGGCGGCGTGGGTGGCACGCTGCTTATTAATACCGTGTAAGATGCCTCCACCTTTCTGACAGGAGCCTCTGCTGCGACCACCCGGCTATGAACGCAAGTTTATCTTCCCCCAACAAAATCCTTGGCTGGAGAATGAGTTGTGAAGGCCGCAAATGCTGTCTAACTCACTTCTGTGGGAAGAAATAACATCACACTGAGAAATAGATGAAATTGAGCGTTGTTTACAAGTATATAGAAATAATAATAATAATAATAATAATAATAATAATAATAATAATAATAATAATAATAATAATAATAATAATAATAATAATAATAATAATAAAGCCTTCAAAAAGTAAATCACTGTTCAAAAATGATCAAATCTCAAAATAATTCTGAACAATGTTCACAAGTACGTGATATATTTTTGATATATACGTAAAAAAATTACAGTGATATGTCTTGACACTTTCAATTCATTCATTAAATACGGAAAAGGGGATCAAAAAAAGATTGACCCCTAGTTCTATTATTCCTGTGTTTATGGAATAGGCAGAGGATAGGAATTCAGTATTTAGTGAGGGATTAATTATCTTTATGCCACGGTGATTGATGAAAGTGATTAATGTGAAATTAATGGATGTAATTAACAGAACAGTAATGGGACTGATCAATAGACAGATCATTGGGAGTTTTAAAAAAAGAATTATAGTAAGTTATTTAGAGAAAAATAAAACAAATATTTTCAACTAATTTTTACATTAGAATATTATTATTATTGTTGTTGTTGTTGTTGTTGTTGTTGTTGTTTTTGTTATGATCGTTGTTATTATTGCTGATGCTGTTCTTGTTTGCTTTCTACTAACCATATGAACGGCAGCCATCAGTGATGTGTGTGTGTGATTACTTTTGCTCTGGGAAAACTAACTCTGGACAACAAACTCTGAGCGAGATGTGACTACAACAATAAGACACATCTTTCAAAAGAAGAGAGTGACAGCAATCATAATGTGTAGAAAACTAGTCTTCCTTTGTAAACAGAATGTACAAGTCGAGTAGGTAGCGAGCCACGCATATATGACAATGGTAGAGACAGGAAGCCACGCGTATGTGACAATGGTAGAGACAGGAAGCCACGCGTATATGACAATGGTAGAGACAGGAAGCCACGTGTATATGACAATGGTAGAAGAGACAGGAAGTCACGCGTATATGACAATGGTAGAGACAGGAAGCCACGCGTATGTGACAGTGGTAGAAGAGACAGGAAGCCACGCGTATATGACAATGGTAGAAGACAGGAAGCCACGCGTATATGACAGTGGTAGAAGAGACAGGAAGCCACGCGTATATGACAATGGTAGAGACAGGAAGCCACGCGTATGTGACAGTGGTAGAAGAGACAGGAAGCCACGCGTATATGACAATGGTAGAAGACAGGAAGCCACGCGTATATGACAATGGTAGAGACAGGAAACCACGTGTATATGACAGTGGTAGAAGAGACAAGAAGCCACGCGTATATGACAATGGTAGAAGACAGGAAGCCACGCGTATATGACAATGGTAGAGACAGGAAGCCACGCATATATGACAGTGGTAGAAGAGACAGGAAGCCACGGGTAGACGACAGTGGTAGAAGAGACAGCTAGAGAGACAAATAAAAATGAAATAGTGTAAACCTTCATTATGGCATCGTTTCGCTTAGCAAAACATTGTTCAAATTATAACATGAAGATATTGAATCCTATATAATCTCTGGGATTTGTGAAATTTAATTTTTCTTAACGCAAGTGGCAAGATAATTACAGGTCATTTATGTACGAGATACCTACCTGCCTCCATGGCCTTTGCACAACTAAGAAAACACTGAACTCGATTTGGAAGAGTGACCTCATCTCTGACCTATCTTTGGAAAGCTACCTTACTGTGTGTGTGTCTTATGTATATATATATATATATATATATATATATATATATATATATATATATATATATATATATATATATATATATATATTTGAAGATTCGCTATCCTACCTGTTTAAAATGCTTTACCTACCCTCCTCAGCGAGCAAGCTTTGGAAACTTACATAGGTCACTACTGTGACCCATTCTCTGTGTCTATAATAAGCAATCTCACCGTGCTACAACACAGGGCAAAGTCTAGCTAGCTCTTATCTCCATCATCTTGAAACTTAACAAGTGCTAGTAACAGCCCAAAGCCAGTTTGACTAACGAGTCACACCACATGTTGTCAAGGCTAACGAGGCTCACCACATGTTGTCAAGACTAACGAGCCACACTACATGTTGTCAAGACTAACGAGGCTCACCACATGTTGTCAAGACTAACGAGTCACACCACATGTTGTCAAGACTAACGAGGCTCACCACATGTTGTCAAGACTAACGAGTCACACCACATGTTGTCAAGACTAACGAGGCTCACCACGTGTTGTCAAGACTAACGAGTCACACCACATGTTGTTAAGACTAACGAGGCTCACCACATGTTGTCAAGACTAACGAGTCACACCACATGTTGTCAGGACTAACGAGGCTCACCACATGTTGTCAAGACTAACGAGGCTCACCACGTGTTGTCAAGACTAACGAGTCCCACCACATGTTGTTAAGACTAACGAGGCTCACCACATGTTGTCAAGACTAACGAGTCACACCACATGTTGTCAAGACTAACGAGGCTCACCACATGTTGTCAAGACTAACGAGTCACACCACATGTTGTCAAGACTAACGAGGCTCACCACATGTTGTCAAGACTAACGAGGCTCACCACGTGTTGTCAAGACTAACGAGTCACACCACATGTTGTTAAGACTAACGAGGCTCACCACATGTTGTCAAGACTAACGAGGCTCACCACATGTTGTCAAGACTAACGAGGCTCACCACATGTTGTCAAGACTAACGAGTCACACCACATGTTGTCAAGACTAACGAGGCTCACCACATGTTGTCAAGACTAACGAGGCTCACCACATGTTGTCAAGACTAACGAGGCTCACCACATGTTGTCAAGACTAACGAGTCACACCACATGTTGTCAAGACTAACGAGTCACACCACATGTTGTCAAGACTAACGAGTCACACCACATGTTGTCAAGACTAACGAGTCACACCACATGTTGTCAAGACTAACGAGTCACACCACATGTTGTCAAGACTAACGAGGCTCACCACATGTTGTCAAGACTAACGAGTCACACCACATGTTGTCAAAACTAACGAGTCACACCACATGTTGTCAAGACTAACGAGCCACACCACATGTTGTCAAGACTAACGAGCCACACCACATGTTGTCAAGACTAACGAGTCACACCACATGTTGTCAAGACTAACGAGCCACACCACATGTTGTCAAGACTAACGAGTCACACCACATGTTGTCAAGACTAACGAGTCACACCACATGTTGTCAAGACTAACGAGTCACACCACATGTTGTCAAGCAGTGAGAGTCAGAGGTTCGAATGACTTGTATAGTTGTCTTGAGTTTTTAATTATAATTACATATATAACTCCCTTCTCCTGTATAAATTACTAAATTTAAAAAGAAAAACTTTTGTTTTTCTTTTTTAGGTCACCCTGCTTCGGTTGGATACGGTCGGCTCATTGAAAAAAAAAAATACATATGTACGAGACACTACGAGATAACTTGATGATTAAGGTGTTGGCTGTAGATATGCGGGGAAAAAAGGGGGAATTAAGCGACACGATAATCACAATTCTTCTTTGTGAATTATTGTCAGTATAGGAACACTACGAATCTTTTGGGTACAGCGTCCCTAATGCTCATGTTCAGCGGGAAATTACGAGTTAATTCGGTAATTTCGGTGTTCGCGCTAGCTGTGAGGCGGCTGAGAGATGATAGTAACCGGACGCGATAATTACAATAATGTACCAGCCTAGAGGAGGAGCAGCAGGGAGAGAATACAGCTGGTAATTAGTGATTGTTCTTTTTTTGAATAATTGAGAAAATTATCGACCCTTATCTAATAGGGGGAAAAAAACGATCCCTGTTCCTAGAAGTTGCTAGGTAAACCCTAAGAAGCTACAAGGTGTTGGCACCCAGAAGTGAGAGAGAGAGAGAGAGAGAGAGAGAGAGAGAGAGAGAGAGAGAGAGATAGGGGGGGAAGGGGTTCATATCAAAAGGATACGTGAAGTCGAGCCACAAATAAAAAAGGTGTTTGCGAAGGAAGAGACTGAAAGTCAAAACCAGAAAAAAAAAAACTGACCCATTTGTACTCCTGATGACCAGGTCATGAGTGATCATGGCGTCGTCATTAATCCTCCTGGCACACACATACACACATACACACACACATACACAATACAAAAACCAACTTTACAGTGATGTGAAGCAAGATAAACAAAGAGAAAGACGTTAAACAAAGGGAAAAAAAGGAGAAAAATCTACATGTAACAAGGAAAAAATGGGAAAGCGATATCAAGAGAGAATTTTTTCTCAAAGAAAAAAAATCAAAATCAAACACACAATACTGTGTTGCTAGAACTTTCCCCGTCTCCATCAAACTAGAGTCCTCCTCCAAATATTGTGTTCTCTCTATTTTCAAATTAAGTGAGAAACTTGCGACGCGTAAATTGTTATTATGTGTTTGGAAAGCTCTAAACTGGTGTAAAGACTCTATGTTCAGACTGCTAGTAGAGAGAGAGAGAGAGAGAGAGAGAGAGAGAGAGAGAGAGAGAGAGAGAGAGAGAAATCCTACCTTGTGTTCCATAAAGAAACATAATCCAATAATTGCGAACGAGCGATTAGAGATGCAAAATAACTACAGGGGGAGTTCAGTGGTTGCTCTAGGCCTTTCGTGTTGCAATCAACACATTAGGAGCTTGCACTGTTGCAGAAATAGAATAGGAAATCCAGGCAGATTTGTTCTGGAGAACAGCGCACTCCACTCTGGACAGAGTCGTCACCCTGACCGAATCTGCCTGGATTTCCTACTCTATTTCTGCAACATAGCAAGCTCCTAATGATGTGTTGATTGTAACACGAAAGGCCTAGAGCTACCATTCAACTTCCCTTGTGGGGATTTTGCATTGATACGTAAATGAAACACGATTCGCAGGGATACAGGAGACGACGAGACAGTACCATAATTATAGACAAATTACATTTACCCTAGTGGGGAGGGGGAACTGATAATTTCAATTGCCATAAAAATAGCAAGAATTGCCTAGAGAAAAGTGCTCAGGAATAAAGCGAGTAGAAGGGAACACTGGGAAGATGCCTTCGTACTCTGGGCACAAACAGCTATGAATCCCATTTTCTTCACAGAGATGCAGTCTATTATTTTTTTTAATATAAAATATAAGATACGATAAGAAATAAGACAGCATAAACTTCATTCAGAAAAAAAAACACAACTAATTTTACAGGTAGCATTATAATTTTACTCAATAGTCCTGAAAGGCTCACTGATGCCATAGCATACAGTCTAGATCAATTATTTAGGCTTAAACAACGATAATTTCCATCAGGGCCCTTATTGCCTCCTTTTAAGTCACATGTGACGTCTTCAATATTCATAACAGATGAGAAGAAAATCATTGTCTTATTATCTCCTGTGTATGTTTAGTTTAACCAAGCACTAGTTATGTTTGCCAATATTGTCTGCGTTTCCTTTCTTGCTCTTGTTTTTTTTTTTACAGCTGAGAGATTTAAATCAGCATCTTCAGACCTGATAATCTGCTATTGTTCTGTGGGTGCGTTCAGCGAGGCGTGACGCGTCGACCCACCTCAGAGAAACAGACGCCAGACCTCCATAACCAAAATTGCCAGCCAGCCAGCCAGCCAGCCAGCCAGCCAGCCAGCCAGCCAGCCAGCCAGCCAGCCAGCCAGCCAACCAGCCAACCAGCCAACCAGCCAACCAGCCAGCCAGCCAGTCGGTCAGTCAGTTAACCAGCTAGTCAATCAGTCAATCAACCAGCCAGCTAGAAGATAATGATGTGGGAAGGCCGGATACAAGAGTTAACTATAAATGAACAAAAAAGGAGAGGTCTTCAGGTGAGTTAGAGTAACTAGTCCACATGGATGCTCATCCCTGCTAGAGTAATGGTAAAGACCTGATGTATGTTTATCATTAATTTTTCTTAGGTAGGCTACACACTTATGGAAACTTCGTTACGTTTATATCCGGATTCTATAAGGGTGGATCTGTCTGGGGCACCCGGGTCAGGTAATGGACTAGGCAAGCGGAATAGGAAGTGGAGGATTAGATTCACTACTGGATCGTCTGGTGAATCTTAAGCCGGATATAAAGTATTCGACCCAAAGTTGCTGATGGTCTCTCTCGTTCTGACTTCTCTCCCTCTTGCTTTTCTTCTTTATTATTTCAGCATTACCTGTTCCAGATATTTTTTTTTTACTGTGATCTCTTGTCTGTATCTTTCTCAGTCTGTCTGGTGTTAGGATAGAGATGATTTACGTCTTGAATGACCCAAATGCAATTAATTGGCTCTAAACCTTACAGACTAAATTCAGGATTAAAAATATATATATATATATATATATATATATATATATATATATATATATATATATATATATATATATATATATATATATATATATATATATATATATATATAAACAACAGAGGATGTGTATTTCATTTCTCAGTACATATATCTAAAAATTTCTTTAATTCATATCTTATCTTCCAGATCTAAGAAATGCAAGTACCGAATCGTTAAAACACGGAAAATGGCATCGTTGAGTGATAGGAGGAAAAGATGAGACTTGATAGACATGAATAAGATTATCACAGAAGAAAACAGAACACGAGGACAGTGTTTAGAGGCTGCGCACGTAGTTTCAATAACAACGAACAGAACCAAGGGGGTCTGCAACATCAAGATCTCCAGCTAACTTCAATACCGTGGGTGGAACAAGTCACCAAAAATCCGCACTTAGGAGAGGAATATTGATGATGATGTTTCGGTCAGTCCTTGACCAGCTGTGGACTTGACAATGGTCCAGGATAGTCCGAAACGTCGTGAGGTTTGTCTCCTACCAACCAATTCTTCTCGTTCGTATATTTGTCAAACATTCTTACAGCTACTCTGCGTGTCAGCTTCGATGACCATACTTGGCAGATTGTTCCACTCGTCGATAATTCTATTCCTAAACCAGTGCTTTCCTAAATTCCTTCGAAATCTGAATTCATTCATCTTTAATACATTTTTTCTCAGGGAAAAGGCTAATGAGAGAGAGAGAGAGAGAGAGAGAGAGAGAGAGAGAGAGAGAGAGAGAGAGAGAGAGAGAGAGAGAGAGAGAGAGAGAGAGAGAGAGAGAGAGAGAGAGAGAGAGAAGAGAGAGACAGAGCAGAGAGACAGAGAGCAGAGAGAGAGAGAGAGAGAGAGGAGAGAGAGAGAGAGAAAGAGAGAGAGAGAGAGAGAGAGAGAGAGAGAGAGACAGACAGACAGAGAGAGAGACAGACAGACAGAAGAAGAGAGCAACTTCAATCTGACTGTACCCTTCTCCAGAACATCACTTCAACTGAGATCATTTATTCCCAGGGGGATTCGAGTCTGGAACATGTTCATACAGCATAATGATATCAGCGAAATAAAGTCAGTTGATCAAATGAAATTGCTGGCCCACAGATGGCTCCAACTCCGTCCTGTTCCTTACTTGTATGTCTCATAACAAAAAAAAAAAAAAAGGTTGATGTAGATAACAGCTCTTAGCTTGTAAATAAAGTTAGGAATCCTTAACCTAACCTTGTAAAACCCTGTGAAAGAGAGAGAGAGAGATAAAGCTCCAGGGTATAGGTCAACAGGTAGCCGTAGGCTCTCAACTTTCCCCTCTTCCCTCATGCTTTTATACGCCCTACACCCCTTAGCTACTCCCACATGTGGAAGAAACTCCAGTTACCCTTTCAGGAGCAGAATATTCGTTGACACTTCAGTATTTTGAAAGTATTATAGACAAATATCCTAAAAAATCTCAAACATCTTTGTTTTCATTATTCAAATAATCACCTGGAATAAAATATATTAATCTTGTCAACTGTATCTCTTATGCAGGCAAATAAGCGCAACAGGCGTCACATGCTAGAATTATTTCATTCTGAATTGTTCATTGAGTATATTTGCCTTATGCATAGAGAACCTATCGATAATTTCACTAAGGGGTATCCACCGTGTTGCCGGACAAACACACGGTTTTCATCAAATAACCATTTGGTACGATAGACCTATGAAGTGTGGGGATCAACATGTCACAAAATCCCGTTTTGGTCATCGATCATGTATGGCATCGTACAGAACGAGAATTTTTGTGAGATAAACGTAGATGGTACAAACTGAAGGTTCATGTCATTCGGACGCAGTTCCTCAGGCTTTGTTTACATCCTTGAAACCAGCAGAGTTTACAAGTATAGAGTATGGTGACATATGCCTGGCCAGAAGGAAAACCCTTCATCATAAGCCAACAAACTCACGATCAGCTTTAAATATTTCAGAGCCGAATGAGGGTAAGTGAAGATGTTTAAAAGCTTTTAGAATACACAAGCATTCATCCTTGAGAAAATCAAGACTAGATGTGCGATGGGCTCTCGAAAAGACTCCAGTCACTACTTTCCCCATGAAGTGTGTGGTGGTGTGAGTAGAAATGTATTAAGACGTTCTTCCTAGCGGGTTTTTCCCTACACTTCGAAAGAGAGGGAACTAACCATTTTCCTAAAGCACAAAATTAAGTTTGATGGTGAGGTTTTGAATATTGAACCTTCTTGGGTACAACACCAAAACATCGTCGACACACTTTAATCATATTACAGTACTCAGAATCATGGTGGGGAATTTCTCTGTCTCAAGGTGATTCTGAAAGATATTAGCTATCAAGGCACCGAGGGGGCTGCCCATTACCATGAAAAAAACGTTGTGTTCGTATAAGCTGTCCTTTTGTACTTGAGATGTTTTGCTAAAGGAATCATATATTTAATCCTGATGTTGATACTATTTCAGGAGATTAATTTGTATAGTATCAATACATGTATCTTTGTTTATGGATTACTCATGTTTCATGAAGCAGATGATTACTTAATAAATGCCTGAAATAATCTTTATTGTTACCTGAAGGAGAGTTGAGCCTCCAACACTTCAGCTGAATAACCCACACTGGCTTAGCAATTCAAGAAATTACGAATGCGCTAAGAATATTTATATTTTTCACTGTGGAGTGTGTGTTGATGCCCTACTCTGCCTAGCACAAGAAAATGCTCATCTTAAAAGATGCTACACACATTCTCGTTTGAGCCCGTTGCAAGGGCCACCACCTCCGTCTTTCCCCGTACCTCCTCCTCCAAGCCTATCATCAGTTCGTTACGGTCACCAAGCAGTTATGAAGGGGTAGAGGAGCGCCCGAAGCTAAGGTCTCACCATATAAGGAGTCTAAGGATAGGCACAGGTGGTGGTAGTAGTAGTAGTAGTAATAGTAGTGGTGGTATTAGTGGTGGTGGTATTAGTGCTGGTATTGATTGTGTTTGTTGTTGTTATTGCTGTTTTATTTGCATTTATGGCTGTCGTTTTTTTGGCTATTGTTGTTATTGTCGTTTGATGGTGGTAATTGTGCTGTTGTTGGCAACAAGGAGAAGGATAAGGAGAGAGTAATAGTAGTAGTAATAGTAGTACTAGTAATAGTAGCTGGTGTTTGGTGGTGGTGGTGGTAGTTCTGGTTGAATTTTCTGTTCTTGCGGTGTCAGTGGTAGTGGTGGCTTATGGGAAAAGTATGTACAAATAAGGGAGATGGAAAATAAGAGGAAGGAAACAGCACAGGTGAGAAAGATAAGGTAAAATGGGAGATTAAAGTGAGAGACGTGATACTTGAGAGTGGAGTCAGAGAAGATATGCAAATGGAGAAATTATAAATCAGTGTATGAGTGGCGAGGCAAATAAAAGACGATGTGAGAGAGAAATATAAGAGAAGGAAGACAAGGAGGAGGAATAAGTGGAAAATGTAGATGGGAAAGAGAAACGAGGATGACGGGAAAGGAGAAAATGGAAAAACCCACAAATCTCAAAATGCTGATACCGTCCACTGCTCCACTAACTGAAAGAGGGTCAGTGGTAACATGTAGAGATTCACGGTCATGAGAGTAACGTAAATAATAGACGTGTGTAGTACCAGGTTATTTGCTGAGAAGACGAAACGTTTCAGTAGTGGAAACGTTTTCAGTTGGAGTGAAAAAGGTACCATGATTGAAATGTCTCCACAGTAAATTTCCTAACACTACAAAGATGTTATTTACAGACTTATTTGATACTATCCTTCCAGTACCAGATCTAACATTTAGCGGACGGAGGCTCAAGCCTGCATCCTTCCATGCCTGAGTGATCCCGATGGGTTTAGCGTATTTTTTTTCCATTAAACATACCCCTCTGTTATCGAAACGCTACATCCACTCCCAGACGAGGGGGAAAAAAAGGGAGACTGCACCCTCTTTGCATTCCCCTCTGAACCACCATCCCCTCACCCTGTCTTTTTCCTGCACCATCTGGCTTTACCTCTCCCCTCTCTCTCTCTCAAAAAAAAAAAAAAAAAAACTCATATGTCTGCCCCATCTCTTACCTTCCCCCTCCACCCCCCACCCCCATCCCTCACTTCTCTCCACCTCACACTTTTCCATTTGCTCCTGTCTGGAGAACTTTTCATCCCGTCCGTATGTTTGCCTCGGGGAGCTCTACCATTAGCCAGAGAGGTTCCTTTTTATACACACACCCCAGCATCCGCTGACACCAGCAATTTAAAGATCCCTCTGAAAGACCTACAGTCGCACGCACACACACACACACACACACACACACACACACACACACACACACACACACACACACACACCAGGCACATCTCCTGAGGCGCACATCAACCAAATAACTGCTGCAGCATATGGGCGCCTAGCAAACCTAAGAACAGCATTTCGACATCTTAATAAGGAATCGTTCAGAACCCTGTACACTGTGTACGTTAGGCCCATACTGGAGTACGCAGCACCAGTTTGGAACCCACATCTAGCCAAACACATAAAGAAACTAGAGAAAGTGCAAAGGTTTGCAACACGACTAGTCCCGGAGCTAAGGGGTATGTCCTACAAGGAGAGGTTAAGGGAAATCGACCTGACGACATTGGAGGACAGGAGAGAAAGGGGACACATGATAACGACATATAAAATATTTATTTTATAAACACATCGGCCGATTCCCACCAAGGCAGGGTGGCCCGTAAAAAAAAACTTTCATCATCATTCACTCCATCATTGTCTTGCCAGAGGGGTGCTTTACACTACAGTTATAAAACTGCAACTTTAACACCCCTCCTTCAGAGTGCAGACACTGTACTTCCCATCTCCAGGACTCAAGTGCTTATCTGCATTGTTATTATTTATCTTTTCCATTTTTATAATTTTCCTAAGGAGGAGCCAGCCTTGATTCATCTTGGCTTAAAGATTGAACCAGGACTGAGTAATAAACCTTCACAATAAAAAATCTGTGAAAGGCAAAGAGATAAAGACAAAAGTAGAAAAATACACACACAACCCGCACATATAAAAAGAGAGGAGCTCCTCTCTTTTTATATGTGCGTGTATTGTTCCAGTCACGGTATTGTGCCTTTTTTTGTTATTTAAAAGTAGAAAAAGTTGTAAGAACACCTAGAGACGTAGACTGTCGCAACATGAAGGTGCGTGAAGAAAAAGAGAGGGTGGGTAGTGCAATGTCCAGCCTGAACTCTAGTTTATTTCAGAAACTGTAGGTTAGGCCAGATAACATTAACACCGAATCGCTGATAAACATTTATTTTTTTTAACGACCCCATTTGCCGCTTGCAAATGGCCGGAGGAGAGAAGAAAAGGTCCGTGTGTTTGTGTAATGTTTTGTATATGGATGTATGTGAGTATGTTTATGTGTAAATGTGATTATATTCATGCGTGTCCCTTTATGTGGCCGTGTGTGTGTGTATGTGTGTGTGAGTGTGTGTGTGTGTACTCACCTATTTGTACTCACCTATTTGTGGTTGCAGGGGTCGAGGTGTGTGTGTGATGTGTGTGTTACCATTTTGTCCTAGGCACATGTCGATTAGACACTAGGCCGTGTGTGTGTGGTGTGGTTGTGGGCGTTGCTGTTGCTTATTTCTTTTCCATCAGAGACCAGAACCTAGTAACTTAACATGATGGTCTGTCTCCACTTGTTTTCAAAACTTTCCATACTACCTATGCTGATAGAACATACTCGAACACTTGCACTCATAGGAGTCTTGTTGAATTGATTGATAGTGTAAAGTTTTGTGTAAAGTTCTCTGTCCTTATTCTGAGTATTTTGATGTGTTTGAGTTACAACTCCTGTTCTAGTTCATCAGGTCGATGTGTACCTTTGTCTAGGCATCACGCGTGTGCGTGGTATTTTACATCAAGGAACAGAATAATAAAGGTTATCAAAACTATTCCTTGCACGATGAAGTCTGGAGTCTGAGAGAAGCGATATCTTTTGTTAGTGAGTTTGGGTTTGAGAAAGCCTGTCTAGATAGGTCCAGACCTGCAGCTAGACATAAGAACATGAAAGGAGGACACTGCGCAGGCCTGTTGGCTTACTAGGCAGTCCTCACATTCCTCACTAAAGAATATTGTCAACCTAATTTTCAAGTACCAAGAAAAGCTTTGATAATTTTATTTAAAAATAAACACATAAGCAGTATAATGTGATCCTTTATTGACAACGTTTCGCCCACGCAGTGGGCTTTATCGAGTCACAGACAGATCTACCTGGAAAATGAGCAACATGGAGATATATATAGGGTACAGTCAGGTGGAGAATGCTGGGTCAGGTGGAGAAAGCTGCATGTGAGTCTTAAAAGTAGTGTGATAGTTAAAAACATAGTGTGACTTAAAGGATCACATTATACTGCTTATGTGTTTATTTTTCCATTGTGTCGGTATTTTATACCATTTATTTCCAATTTTATTTAACATAAGAACATAAGAAAGGAGGAACACTGCAGCAGGCCTGTTGGCCCATTCTAGGCAGGTCCTTCACATTCCATCCCACCAACAGAATATTTGTTCAACCTAATTTTCAATGCTACCCAAAAAATAAGCTTTGATAATTTTATTTACTCATGTGCAATTCCCACTCAAATCCAACCCCTTTCACTCATGAATTTATCCAACCTAAATTTAAAACTACCCAAGGTCCTTGCTTCAATAACCCTACTAGGCAGACTGTTCCATTCATCAACTACCCTATTTCCAAACCAATACTTTCCTATATCCTTTCTAAATCTAAAC
>WNWK01002523.1:0-5000 GCA_009830355.1 Cherax destructor
AATATCTGTGCTCATCATCGTCCTCCTCTTCACCAAGACTGGTTTAACAAGAGACTGTGTGGTGACCCCAGCGACACAGGCAAGTCAACTCCAGAGACCCCAAAGGGGGATGACCGCCCCCCCAAGGCCATGACAAAAAAAAAAGGGGAAAAGGGGGGGAAAAAGATGTAGTTTTTTTAAAAAAGCAAAGGATGGAAATTACTTTAAGATCATCAAGTCATATAAAGAAAGGGAAAAAAGAGCAAAAAAGAACAAAAAAAGTTTTAAAAAAAACAATGGCTTAGGAAAAGTAAAGTATAAAGGAAAAACATGATTGTCGAGAGTTCTGAATGGGTTTTAAGTTTGATGGCGTCTGTATTTCTCAAAAAAGGGGTTTTTTAGTCAGGTTTTGGGGTCTCGTCTGTCACTAAGTGTATGCCAGTCCTAGGGGGGGAAAAAACTCGCAGGGCATAGTCCTGGCCCCCCACGCCCAGCACCCAGCGCAATCCCCGGTTCTGGATACGTTCTTTTTGGTCTTAATTTTTAAAAAAAAAAAGGGGTTTTTTTTGTGGGGGACGTACACCATTTTGACCCAAAAGAGGTGCAATACTCGCAACGCTGTCTTAGAAGTTTTGTGGTTTCACAGTCTAAAATTTTTTGGTTTTTTTCCCCACAGCCCTTTTTTTTGGGGAGTCAAGGTTGACTAAAGACATTGGAAGATGTCGGGGTATGGTTCAGTGAGACAATGGTTTTTGAGTTTAAACCAAGGGCAGATCCCCTCTTTTTAGGGAAAAGTGATTTTAAATTGGACATTGGTTTTTATACCCCCCCAGTTCCCATGTACCCTGTTCCTCGTGTTGTGTTCATTTTTTAAAAGGGAATCTGGTCTTTTCATGTGCAGTGAGTTGTGTAATTTTTCCCTGAATAAGAGAATGTGATTTTTTTGGATACATGGGGTCTGTATGTCATTTGTGAAAATAAAGTCTAGGGGAAATCATGGAGCCTTGGGGGGCTCCTACCTGAAGGGTGAAGTAAAAGTAGTTATTCTTGAACTTTATAGGCAGGGTCGGAAGTCCCCAGTAATTTAGTTATGTTGCTAGAAAAAAAAAGGGGGTTAAAAACTTGTACTTTTGCCGTCGTGCCTGGCCGTGTGAAAGCCTTTCTAAGTCCTTAAACGAGGCAGAAACCCCCGTTTTGGGGGCTTTTTAAAACTGTTTTAGTTCAAAATGATGTTTAAAAACGTCTTTGTAGATCTAAGTAGAGAGACTAAGCCAGCACCAGTTGTACAACTCCCCTTAAATTTTTTCCGAGAGATCCAAAGTTTCTGTATTTTTATTCGGCTCCATTTTAAAATGTTTCTTGTACTGTGTAATATTTTACTTGACATAAAAATTAGAATTTGTAGATGAAATATTAGATTTTGTTGATGAAAATATTAGTTTTTAAAAAAGAAAATTAAATTTAAAAAAAATATTATTTTATATGAAAAAAAGACTTTGCAGATGAAAATATTATACTTTGTAAATGAAAATTTTTAAACTTTGAAGATGAAAATATTATATTTTTTTGATAAAAATAAAATTTTGATGACTAAAAATACTATACAAGACAAGATGACAAGAAAGTTTGGGGAAGATCCCAGGGGGATGAGCGGGGAAGACGAGACAGGAGAAGAAAAAGCGTTGGAGAGGAGTGTCCACGTAGTAGAAAAGTGTCAGGGTTTAAAACCAAACAGCTAGGCGAGGGTGGGCCGGACGGGGAGAATCAGGAAGGGGGCAGAGATGCAGAGGTTTTGGGGAGGTTGGAGGTTTTCAGTCTTGACAAGCTGGCAGAGGTTAGGTCAAAGGAAGGGCAGGAAGGTAGGAACATCAGAGGGCAGCATCTGATGGAGTTATCTGACGTGTTTAAAAGGGGGGGGGGTTTTTGTAGAAGAGCCATTCTTAAATTTCTTGAAGCTGCTCCTAGAAAATGGAAAAATGTTGTCTTGTTTCCAAAAGGGGAATCGTAGAGACATGAGGAATTCCAGAACTTGAGTGAGAGTGAAGTGATGAGGTTGTTCCCCGGGAAAACTAGACAGTTTCTGCACGGAGGCATTTGTAAGTTAAAATCCCAAAAATTAAATTTTCCCTTTTTGGGGCAATGTAGAAGGTAAGGCTTTCCCATGTTGGTGTGCTAAGTCTCAATATCTTTTTTTTCTGACGTGGATTCAGTAGACGAGTCTACCATGGTGCTAGTAGGTGACTGAGGGTTGACGAAGCCCTTGAGAGGTGTTTTGGAAAAATAAACACATAAGCAGTATAATGTGATCCTTTATTGACAACGTTTCGCCCACGCAGTAACTTTATCGAGTCCGGGAAAAGATCTACCTGGAAAAAAGTAACATGAGTATTTATAAGATTTAGTCAGGTGGAGAATGCTGCATGTGACAGTCTTCAAAGTATGTGATAGTTTAAAACCTTGTGTGATTTAAAGGACCTGCAGTGTTCCATTCTTGAGTTCTATGTGGGATAGTGATGAATAAACTCTTTCAGCAAACTTTTTTGGGGGACCCATGGGGTCGCCCTTTGTGCCGTCCTTTTGAAACCTATATGGAACATTTGGAAGCCGAGCGATTTTCCACTATTATTCCCTCTTCTGTCACCTGGCTCCGTTATGTTGACGACATTCTCATCATAACTCCCAGACCTTCCCCGTTCAAGCTCCCCCAAAACAAGCTAAAACCCGGTCGACCATCAACCCCTTTATGTTCTTCTCTGCAAAAACTGACCATGAACTTACCAATCAACACGATCTTCCCCACTTCTACTCTCCCCCGACACCAAGACTAAACGTGGTGTTATTATAAAAATTTTTCCTGCGCCCCCAGAATCTGCAGCAGTGATTTCCCTTTAGGAAGAATGCTCCCTTATTGAACAATTTTTTCCCAAAAATTCACTATCCTCGTCACTTTATTAGAGACTGCAGACGACGGGCATTAAACACCCTTTAACACACCCAGAAAGACACTGCTGAAAGAGATACATAGTCCCCCCCACCAACTCCATTGCCAAACAATTTTCCCAAAAATTTTCCAATACCTCTTTTCCCCCTATCCACCTCCACATCCACCACCATCAAGGACATTACCAGTAACAGACCCCGGAAAGCTTTAATCCACTCAGGTATACACAATCCCTTGTAATGACTGCAGCAAATTATACGTCGGGGAAACATCCAGAGACCTCCAAACACGCTTTTTAGAACACCAGTACCAGGCAGATCTGACGACTCGAAATGCCTGTGTTCAACACCGAAATTCACACAACCATTTAATAAAAAACAGAAACGCAAGACTCATCGCCAGAGAAGACAACACGCAATACCGAAGAATCCGGTCATCACTTATCTTTTATACAACAACTTCAACCAGAACAACGGCTTAAAAACATAGCTGAACCTATTGCCAAGTGTTGCATATGTGTCCCAATTTAACAAGAAACTTCTTCATGCTATCCCACCTAGAACTCAAGAATGGAACACTGCAGATCCCTTTTAAATCACACAAGGGAAAAATATCCACTACTTTGAAGACTGTCACATGCAGCATTCTCCACCTGACAAAAAACTTATAAAAACTCATGTTACTTTTTTTCCAGGTAGATCTGTTTGTGACTCGATAAACCCCTGCGTGGGCGAAACGTTGTCAATAAAAGATCACATACTGCTTATATGTTTATTTTTCCATTGTGTCTTTTTTTATACCATTTATTTCAGAGAGGTGTATTAGTGATTTTCTGCAGGATGGGAGACGTGGGAGGCGGTAGTTGATGGGATAATTTTCGACTCTGACTTAACTCAGTGGTGGACCTGACTTAACTCAGTGAAGACGTGTCTTGTGCTCTCTGTCAATCTGAAGAAGATGTCCTCTCTTGAGCTACTCTACCAGCAGCTGAAGGAAGAACTGAGGGTAGCTAAGCTGAGATACAGCGACTGACTGAGGAAAACAAGAGGATTCGTAGTAATCCTCCTGTTGAGAATCCTCAAGCCAGGAAAGGAACCTGGACAGTGGCTAAAACGCATGGGACAAAGTTAAGGCTCAAGAGGACGGTGGAGAGGTAGAAACAACGAAGACCCAGGAGAATGTTGTGGAAACATCGAACCCATTCTCCGTGCTACCCGATGAATGTGAGTCGACTTCTGGGAGCGTCACGACGAAAGACACAAGGAAGGTAAAAACATTGTTGTTGTTGGGGACAGTCAGGTTAGGTACATGGATAGGGCTTTCTGTTTGATTGATAGGAGTAGGAGACAGAGGTTTGCTTTCCTGGGGCTGGGATGGAGGATATTGTTAGCCGTCTGGACGACATCATGAGAGGTAATGGGAGCAATCCTATTATCTGTCTCAGTGCTGGAGGCAACGATGTTGGCAGACGTAGGAGTGAGGACCTGACTAGCAGGTTTAGGTCAGCAATAGACATAATTAGGAAGAAGGGTGGGAACCCTGTCATATGTGGTATTTTGCCAAGGAGAGGAGTTGGAAATGAATGGCTGTCAGGGCAATTGGTGTCAATTGCTGGCTGGACAAATACTGTAAGGAAAATTCAGTAACATTCATTGATAACTGGGACCTCTTCTATGGCAGAAATGACATGTATGCCAGGGATGGGGTTCACTTATCCAGGTCTGGGGTGGGGGCACTGGCAACTGCAGTGGAGGGAGCTGTTAGGGCTTTAAACTAGAAATAGTTAGTGGTATGGGTTTTGGGGGAAAACAGAGAAGTCCCAGTGTAGTAATATTATAAGTTGTAGGAGAACTAGTAATAGGCAGAATAAGGTGGATAGTGGAAAGCTAGTGACACTAGATGACAAGGACAGTAATAGGTATAGTGGAAAAACAGAGATGAGCAGGAAGGGTAAAGAGAAAGGAGGGTCTCTAAATATATATTACACCAATAGTCGTAGTGCTAGGAATAAGATGGACGAGTTGAGATTAGTTGCAAGTACGGGTAATATTGATGTTTTTGCAATAACTGAGACATGGTT
>WNWK01002523.1:10000-27500 GCA_009830355.1 Cherax destructor
GGCTGGACACAGAGGAAGGCTGGACACAGAGGAAGGCTGGACAAATGAGGAAGGCTGGACACAGAGGAAGGCTGGACACAGAGGAAGGCTGGACACAGAGGAAGGCTGGACACAGAGGAAGGCTGGACACAGAGGAAGGCTGGACACAGAGGAAGGCTGAGACACAAGAGGAAGGCTGGACACAGAGGAAGGCTGGACACAGAGGAAGGCTGGACACAGAGGAAGGCTGGACACAGAGGAAGGCTGGACACAGAGGAAGGCTGGACAAGGAAGGCTGGACAAAGAGGAAGAGCTGGACAAGAGGAAGGCTGGACACAGAGGAAGGCTGGACACAGAGAAGGCTGGACAAGAGGAAGGCTGGACACAGAGGAAGGCTGGACACAGAGGAAGGCTGGACACAGAAGGCTGACAAGAGAAGGCTGGACACAGAGAGGCGGACACAGAGGAAGGCTGGAAAGAGGAAGGCTGGACACAGAGGAAGGTTGGACACATAGGAAGGCTGGACACAGAGGAAGGCTGGACAAAGAGGAAGGCTGGACACAGAGGAAGGCTGGACACAGAGGAAGGCTGGACACAGATGAAGGCTGGACAAAGAGGAAGGCTGGACACAGAGGAAGGCTGGACACAGAGGAAGGCTGGACACAGAGGAAGGCTGGACAAAGAGGAAGGTTGGACACAGAGGAAGGCTGGACACAGAGGATGGCTGGACACAGAGGAAGGCTGGACAAAGAGGAAGGCTGGACACAGAGGAAGGCTGGACAAAGAGGAAGGCTGGACACAGAGAAAGGCTAGACACAGAGGAAGGCTGGACACAGAGGAAGGCTGGACACAGAGGAAGGCTGGACACAGAGGAAGGCTGGACACAGAGGAAGGCTGGACACAGAGGAAGGCTGGACACAGAGGAAGGCTGGACACAGAGGAAGGCTGGACAAAGAGGAAGGCTGGACACAGAGGAAGGCTGGACACAGAGGAAGGCTGGACACAGAGGAAGGCTGGACACAGAGGAAGGCTGGACACAGAGGAAGGCTGGAAAAAGAGGAAGGCTGGACACAGAGGAAGGCTGGACACAGAGGAAGGCTGGACACAGAGGAAGGCTGGACAAAGAGGAAGGCTGGACAAAGAGGAAGGTTGAAGATTACCCACATTCCGGCTGGACTTGAGAATCACAATTTCCAGATTTTCCAAAATCCGTCAGCACACGGTGGAAAAAAAATCCATCTGGTAAATTCCCAATCCAATTTCAACCCTAAGCACGGGAGGGAATTAAAATTATTTTTGAATACCCCTGGGAGAAAAGTCCCCAAGAGTTAAAGCAAAGGAGAGAGAGAGAGAGAGAGAGAGAGAGAGAGAGAGAGAAGAGAGAGAGAGAGAGAGAGAGAGATGCTATGCGATTCAATATTTCCAACTAGCATTTAGAGGAGAAAAATGCTGTGGAATTTATTAGCAGTCGGTCAGAATTTTAGGCACCCTTGTCCTCGTATACAAAGGGACTAATTACACAACATATATGTGGGAAAATGTGTCCACTTTGCCCCATTCCTATCATCTGAAACCCATCGATTAAGGGGGAGGGGAGTTTTAAAGATGGGGTGCCGAAAAAGGGTTTACAGGGGATGGGGAGGGAAGGGGACCTTATCATTTTGCAGTTACGAGTGTATTAAACTCCAAGTCAATTAATGCGATTCGGATATTTTAATTGCCCATCAGTGCATAATTAATGCAATTCGGACATTTTAATTGCCCATCAGTGCATAATTAGCGCCACTGATGGGCGGAGTTCAGATATATACATATATTTGGAGTTGAAACGCCATGCTGAAATTAGGTGGATTTAACTGAAGAAGTTAGTGCATGTACTTACCTAACTGTACTCACCTAATTGTCTCCACCTAACTGTACTCAGTTGTGTCTGCAAGATTACATATTGGCAATCGCAGAAATAATCTTCCTGTTGTGCTAATATTGTTACGCATATTTTGTGCACAAATAATTTATTGTTGAAAAAAATTATAATTGTTTTTTAATACTTTTGATTCAAGTAATTTTCTTTCTGTTCCATTTAATTAAGTATTATTACATCTTTGATGTGATTCCAACCATCAGTCACTCTTCCCACCTTCATCTCCTGACAAGCATCAATCACTACTCTAACTACCTTACTACAACGCTTCTAGAGTAGTTCAGAAATATGGGATTTTATCCTCCCTGTTTGTGGCACTAAAAACGTTCTCAGTGTCTCCTGACACCAAGAAATCATCCTTCTGTATTGGAATAAGAAATTTTCCTTGTTATTGTATTGAATTGTATGTGCGTACTCACCTAATTGTGGTTGCAGGGGTCGAGACTCAGCTCCTGGCCCCGCCTCTTCGCTGTCTGCTACTGGGTTTCTGCTCTCCCTGCTCCATGAGCTTTATCATACCTTGTCTTAAAACTATGTATGGTTCCTGCCTCCACTATATCTTTCTCTAGTCCATTCCACTTCCTGGCTGAAGAAATGTTTCCTGACGTGTGTGTATGTGTGTGTGTGTGCGTGGTGTGTGTGTGTGTGTGTGTGTGTGTGTATGTGTGTGTGTGCTGTGTGTGTGTGTGTGTGTGTGTGTGTTGTGTGTGTGTGTGTGTGTGTGTGTGTGTGTGTGTGTGTGTGTGTGTGTGTGTGTGTGTGTGTGTGTGTGTGTGTGTGTGTGTGTGTGTGTGTGTGTGTGTGTGTGTGTGTGTGTATGTGTGTGTGTGTGTGTGTGTGTGTGTGTGTGTGTGTGTGTGTGTGTGTGTGTGTGTGTGTGTGTGTGTGTGTGTGTGTGTGTTTATGTTTGTGTGCTTTTGCTTTTAAATGTCCTTATCTTATTCTTAGTTTCATCAGATTTTCATGATGTGGCACTTATGACCATTATCTAAATCCTCCACCAGAATTTTACAGTCATCTTTATTCACTACTTTGCATAATTTTTTTTGCATCATCTGCGACCGCACGCATACAACAAACTAAATACCATTTTTGCGAAAGCCGTCTGTACACTGTGGCTTGAGAGTGAAGCCTGTACTCTGTGGCTTGAGAGTGAAGCCTGTACTCTGTGGCTTGACAGTGAAGCCTGCACTCTGTTGCTTGACAGTGAAGCCAGTACTCAGTGGTTTGACAGTAAAGCCTGTACTCTGTGGCTTGACAGTGAAGCCTGTACTCTGTGGCTTGACAGTGAAGCCTGCACTCTGTGGCTTGACAGTGAAGCCTGTACTCTGTAACTTGACAGTGAAGCCTGCACTCTGTGGCTTGACACTGAAGCCTGTACTCTGTGGCTTGACAATGAAGCCTGTACTCTGTGGCTTGAGAGAGAAGCCTGTTCTCTGTGGCTTGACAGTGAAGCCTGTACACTGTGGCTTCACAGTGAAGCCTGTACTCTGTGGCTTGACAGTGAAGCCTGTACTCTGTGGCTTGACAGTGAAGCCTGCACACTGTGGCTTGACAGTGAAGCCTGTACTCTGTGGCTTGACAGTGAAGCGTGAACTCTGTAGCTTGACAGTGAAGCCTGCACTCTGTGGCTTGACAGTGAAGCCTGTACTCTGTGGCTTGAGAGTGAAGCCTGTACTTTGTGGCTTGACAGTGAAGCCTGTACTCTGTGGCTTGACAGTGAAGCCTGTACTCTGTGGCTTGAGAGTGAATCCTGTACACTGTGGCTTGACAGTGAAGCCTGTACACTGTGGCTTGACAGTGAAGCCTGTACACTGTGGCTTGACAGTGAAGCCTGTACATTGTGGCTTGACAGTGAAGCCTGTTCTTTGTGGCTTGACAGTGAAGCCTGTACTCTGTGGCTTGACAGTGAAGCCTGTGTACTCTGGGTTGACAGTGAACCCTGCACTCTGTGGCTTGACAGTGAAGCCTGTACTCTGAAGCTTGACAGTGAAGTCTGCACTCTGTGGCTTGACAGTGAAGTTTGTACTCTGTGGCTTGACAGTGAAGCCTGCACACTGTGGCTTGACAGTGAAGCCTGTACTATGTGGCTTGACAGTGAAGCCTGTAATCTGTGGCTTGACAGTGAAGCCTGTAATCTGTGGCTTGACAGTGAAGCCTGCACTCTGTGGCTTGACAGTGAAGCCTGTACACTTTGGCTTGACAGTGAAGCCTGTACTCTGTTGCTTGACAGTGAAGCCTGCACTCTGTGGCTTGACAGTGAAGCCTGTTCTCTGTAGCTTGACAGTGAAGCCTGTACACTCTGGCTTGACAGTGAAGCCTGCATTCTGTGGCTTGACAGTGAAGCCTGTACTCTGAAGCTTGACAGTGAAGCCTGCACACTCTGGCTTGACAGTGAAGCCTGCACTCTGTGGCTTGACAGTGAAGCCTGTACTCTGTGGCTTGACAGTGAAGCCTGCACTCTGTGGCTTTACAGTGAAGCCAGTACTCTGTGGCTTGACAGTGAAGCCTGTACTCTGTGGCTTGACAGTGAAGCCTGCACTCTGTGGCTTGATAGTGAAGCCTGTACTCTGTGGCTTGACAGTGAAGCCTGTACACTGGGGTTTGACAGTGAAGCATGTACTCTGTGGCTTGACAGTGAAACCTGTACTCTGTGGCTTGACAGTGAAGCCTGTACTCTTTGGCTTGACAGTGAAGCCTGTATTCTGTGGTTTGACAGTGAAGCCTGTACACTGTAGCTTGACAGTGAAGCCTGTACACTGTGGCTTGACAGTGAAGCCTGCAATCTGTGGCTTGACAGTGAAGCCTGTACTCTGTGGCTTGACAGTGAAGCCTGTACTCTGAAGCTTGACAGTTAAGCCTGCACTCTGTGGCTTGACAGTGAAGCCTGTACTCTGAAGCTTGACAGTGAAGCCTGCACTCTGTGGCTTGACAGTGAAGTTTGTACTCTGTGGCTTGACAGTGAAGCTTGCACACTGTGGCTTGAGAGTGAAGCCTGTACTTTGTGGCTTGACAGTGAAGCCTGTACTCTGTGGCTTGACAGTGAAGCCTGCACTCTGTGGCTTGACAGTGAAGCCTGTACTCTGTGGCTTGACAGTGAAGCCTGTACTCTGTGGCTTGACAGTGAAGCCTGTACTCTGTGGCTTGACAGTGAAGCCTGTACTCTGTGGCTTGACAGTGAAGCCTGTACTCTGTGGCTTGAGAGTGAAGCTTGTACTTTGTTGCTTGATAGTGAAGCCTGTACTCTGTGGCTTGAAAGTGAAGCCTGGACACTGTGGCTTGACAGTGAAGCCTGTACACTGTGGCTTGACATTGAAGCCTGTACTCTGTGGCTTGACAGTGAAGCCTGTACTCTGAAGCTTGACAGTGAAGCCTGCACTCTGTGGCTTGACAGTGAAGCTTGTACTCTGTGGCTTGACAGTGAAGCTTGCACACTGTGGCTTGAGAGTGAAGCCTGTACTTTGTGGCTTGACAGTGAAGCCTGTACTCTGTGGCTTGACAGTGAAGCCTGCACTCTGTGGCTTGACAGTGAAGCCTGTACTCTGTGGCTTGACAGTGAAGCCTGTACTCTGTTGCTTGACAGTGAAGCCTGCACTCTGTGGCTTGACAATGAAGCCTGTACTCTGAAGCTTGACAGTGAAGCCTGCACTCTGTGACTTGAGAGTGAAGCTTGTACTCTGTGGCTTGACAGTGAAGCTTGCACACTGTGGCTTGACAGTGAAGCCTGCACTCTGTGGCTTGACAGTGAAGCCTGTACTCTGTGGCTTGACAGTGAAGCCTTCACTCTGTGGCTTGACAGTGAAGCCTGTACTCTGTTGCTTGACAGTGAAGCTTGCACACTGTGGCTTGACAGTGAAGCCTGCACTCTGTGGCTTGACAGTGAAGCCTGTACTCTGTGGCTTGACAGTGAAGCCTGTACTCTGTGGCTTGACAGTGAAGCCTGCACTCTGTGGCTTGACAGTGAAGCCTGTACTCTGTGGCTTGACAGTGAAGCCTGTACTCTGTGGCTTGACAGTGAAGCCTGTACTCTGTGGCTTGAGAATGAAGCCTGTACTTTGTGGCTTGATAGTGAAGCCTGTACTCTGTGGCTTGAAAGTGAATCCTGGACACTGTTGCTTGACAGTGAAGCCTGTACACTGTGGCTTGACATTGAAGCCTGTACTCTGTGGCTTGACAGTGAAGCCTGTACTCTGTGGTTTGACAGTGAAGCCTGTACACTGTGGCTTGACAGTGAAGCCTGTACACTGTGGCTTGACAGTGAAGCCTGTACACTGTGGCTTGACAGTAAAGCCTGTACACTGTGGCTTGACAGTGAAGCCTGTGCACTGAGGCTTGACAGTGAAGCCTGTACTCTGTGGCTTTACAGTGAACCCTGTACACTGTGGCTTGACAGTGAAGCCTGTACACTGTGGCTTGACAGTGAAGCCTGTACACTGTTGCTTGACAGTGAAGCCTGTACACTGTGGCTTGACAGTGAAGCCTGTGCACTGAGGCACAGTGAAGCCTGTGCACTGAGCTTGACAGTGAAGCCTGTACTCTCTGGCTTGACACTGAAGCTCTAATCTTCACATCTTCAAAAAACTGGACTTTAATTGACTAAATGATGAAAGCTCGAAGCTTATTTAATATAAGTTAAAAGCTTCAATTTTATTTAATAAAAATGTAAAGATTGAATTTTATATAACAAAACTTAAAAGATTGAATTATATTTAATATTCTTTTTTATACAGAATAGAAACATTGAGGAGAGTACTGGTCCTTGTGGGACCCCACTAGTAACATCACCCTGGGAGAGTACTGGTCCTTGTGGGACCCCACTAGTAACATCACCCTGGGAGAGTACTGGTCCATGTGGGACCCTACTAGTGACATCACCCTGGGAGAGTACTGGTCCTTGTGGGACCCCTCTATGACATCACCCTGGGAGAGTACTGGTCTTTGTGGGACCCCTCTATGACATCACCCTGGGAGAGTACTGTTCCTTGTGGGACCACTCTTGTGACATCACCCTGGGAGAGTACTGTTCCTTGTGGGACCCCTCTAGTGACATCACCCTGGGAGAGTACTGGTCCTTGTGGGATCCCTCTAGTGACATCACCTTGGGAGAGTACTGGTCCTTGTGGGATCCCTCTAGTGACATCACCTTGGGAGAGTACTGGTCCTTGTGGGATCCCTCTAGTGACATCACCCTGGGAGAGTACTGGTCCTTGTGGGACTTCACTAGTGATATCATCATGGGGGAGTACCGGTCCTTGTGGGACTTCACTAGTGATATCATCATGGGGGAGTACTGGTCCTTGTATGACTTCACTAGTGATATCACCCTGGGAGAGTACTGGTCCTTGTGGGATCCCTCTAGTGACATCACCCTGGGAGAGTACTGGTCCTTGTGGGACCCCACTATTGATATCACCTGGGAGGGTACTGGTCCTTGTGGGACCACACTATTGATATCACCTGGGAGGGTACTGGTCCTTGTGGGACCCCACTAGTGATATCACCTGGGAGGGTACAGGTCCTTGTGGGACCCCACTAGTCACATCACATCCCGCCTATCACTGAAGGTAAAGAAGAAAGAGGAGAAGAAAGACGAGGAGGAAGAGTAGGAGGAGGAGAAAAAGGAGAAGTAGAAGGAGTAGAAAAAAAGTTATAAGCAAAAGGAAAGGCAAACCAGAGATGTAACTAGAGACGGAGGATCAGGTGAGGAGACACAGTTGGCTGACTGCCTTAGAGAGAGAGAGAGAGAGAGAGAGAGAGAGAGAGAGAGAGAGAGATGATGTAATGTTGTTGATGGTGTTGTTCTTATGGTTGTTGATGTTGTTGCTGTTGTTGTTATTTTTGTTATTGATGATGGTGTTGTTGTTGAAGTGTAGAAGTAAATTAACAGTCTATTTTTCAGTTGCAAGAACTAGACGTCTGTCCATAGCCAGAAGACACAATGCTTCAGTCTGAAGTCTCTTGTAATTCCTGCTGATTCAGTTGTCGTCGATCTGTGTTTCAGCAACAACGCCTTGAAGAACTTGAATTTTACTTTAAGTTATAGAGTTATAAGAGAATGCAAATGAGCTGATTTGCGTAGAGAGTTCGTCAAAGGAATTCAGTGTGGCTGTGAGAATGTTCTTGTCAAGTTGATTGTTGTAAACTCTATGTAGATTGTACCGTAGTTTGTGTGTGTGTGTGTGTGTGTGTGTGTGTGTGTGTGTGTGTGTGAGTGTGTGTGTGTGTGTGTGTGTGTGTGTGTGTGAGTGTGTGTGTGTGTGTGTGTGTGTGTGTGTGTGTGTACTCACCTAGTTGTGGTTGCAGGGGTCGAGTCATAGCTCCTGGCCCCGCCTCTTCACTGGCCGCTACTGGGTCACTCTCCCTGCGCCATGAGCTTTATCATACCTCTTCTTAAAGCTATGTATGGAACCTGCCTCCACTACATCGCTTCCCAAGCTATTCCACTTCCCGACCACTCTGTGACTGAAGAAATACTTCCTAACATGTGTGCATGCGTGCGTGTGTGTGTGTGTGCGTGCGTGTGTGTGTGTGTGGGTGTGTGTGTGTGTGTGTGTGGGTGTGTGTGTGTGTGTGTGTGCGTGCGTGTGTGTGTGTGTGTCTGTGTGTGTGTGTGTATGTGTGTGTGTGTGTGTGTGTGGGTGTGTGTGTGTGTGTGTGTGTGCTCACCTATTTGTGGTTGCAGGGGTCGAGTCATAGCTCCTGGCCCCGCCTCTTCACTGATTGCTACTAGGTCCTCTCTCTCCCTGCTCCATGAGCTTTATCAAACCTCGTCTTAAAACTATGTATGGATCCTGCCTCCACTACACCACTTCCCAGACTATTCCACTTCCTGACAACTCTGTGACTGAACAAATACTTCCTAACATCCCTGTGACTCATCTGAATTTTCAACTTTCAGCTGTGACACCTTGTTTCTGTGTCCCCTCTCTGGAACATTCTGTCCCTATCCACTTTGCCAATTCCTCTCAGTATTTTATATGTCGTTATCATGTTCCCTCTCGTAGGTCTTACCGCTTAGCTCCGGGACTAGTCTTGTTGCCAAGCTTTGCACTTTTCTAATTTCTTGACGTGTTTGTCCAGGTGTGGGTTGGATACTGGTGCTGCATACTCCAGTATGGTTCTGACGTACACAGTGTACAGTGCCTTGAATGACTCCTTTCTAAGATGTCGAAATGCTGTTCTTAGGTTTGCCAGGCGCCCGTATGCTGCAGCAGTTATTTGGTTGATGTGCGCCTCAGATGTGCTCGGCATGATACTCACCCCATCACACTTTTCTTGAATGAGTTTTGAAATATTTGACCTAGGCTTTACTCAGTCTGCGGCCTTTTTTGTCCTTCCCCAAACTTCATGACTTTTCACTAGCTGGGGTTAAACTCCAAGAGCCATTTGTCGGACCAAGCTTGTAGCCTGATCAAATCCCCTTGTAGGCTTACCTGATCCTCGCCCACTGTGTTTGTGTGTACTTACCTAACGTACCTGGAGTATACCTGCAGAGGGTTTCGGGGGGTCAACGCCCCCGCGGCCCGGTCTGTGACCAGGCCTGAACAACTAGACTGTTACTGTTGGCCGCACGTAATCCGACGTATGAACCACAGCCCGGCTGATCAGGTACTGACTTTAGGTGCCTCTCTAAAACCTTCTTGAAGACAGCCAGGAGTCTATTGATAATCCTTATTTATGGTAGGAGGCAGTTGAACAGTCTTGGGCCCCTGACACTTATTGTGTTGTCTTTTATTGTGCTAGTGGCACCCCTGATTTTTATTAGGGGATGTTGCATCTCCTGCCGAGTCTTTTGCTTTCATAGCGAGTGATTTTCATGTGCAAATTTGGTACTGATCCCTCTAGGATTTTCCAAGTGCACATAATCATGTATCTCTCCCGCCTGCATTCCAGGGAGTACAGGTCGAGGAACTTCAACCATTCCCAGTAATTTAGGTGTTTTATCGCACTTATGTGTGCCGTGAAGGTTCTTTGTATTGCTGCGCTGTTAGTGCGCAGCAATATTCCAGCCTAAATAGAAGAAACGACCTGAAGAGTGTCATCATGGGCTTGGCATCCCTAGTTTTGAGGGTTCTCATTATCCATCCTGTCATTTTTCTAGCAGATGCGATTAATACAATGTTGTGGTCTTTGAAAGTGAGATCCTCTGACATTAACACTCCCAGGTCCTTTACATTAGGTTTTCGCTCTATTGTGTGGTTGGAATTTGTTTTATACTCCAATATAGTTTTAATTTCCTCACGTTTTCCATATCGGAGTAATTGAAATTTCTCTTCATTGAACTTCATATTGTTTTCTGCGGCCCATTTAAAGATTTGGTTGACTTCCGCCTGGAGTCTTGCAGTGTCTTCAGTGGTGGACACTGTCATGCAAATTCAGGTGTCATCTGCAAAAGAAGACACGGCGCTGTGGCTTATATCCCTGTCTATGTCAGATATGAGGATGAAGAACAGGATGGGAGCGAGTACTGTGCCTTGTGGAACAGAGTTTTTCACAGAAGCCATCCCAGACTTTACTCTGTTTACTACTACTCTTTGTGTTCCATTTGTCAGGAAATTATAGATCCAACTACCAACTTTTCCTGTTATTCCTTTACCACGCATTTTGAGCGCTATTACACCATGGTCACACTTGTCAAAGTCTTTCGCAAAGTCTGTGTATACATCTGCGGTTCGTTTGGCTTCTAGAGCATCCAGGACCTTGTCATAGTGGTCCACTAGTTAGGACAGGCAGGAGCCGCCTGCTCTAAACCCATGTTGCCCTGGGTTATGTAATTGATTTTGTATCTAGATGAGTGGTGATCTTGCTTCTTAGAACCCTTTCAAAGATTTTATGATATGGGACGTTAGCGCTATCGGTCTGTAGTTCTTTGCTATTGCTTTACTGCCCCCTTTGTGGAGTGGGGCTATGTCTGTTGTTTTTAGCAGCTGTGGGATGACCCTGTGTCCATGCTCCCTCTCAATAGAATGTTAAAAGCACATGATCGTGGCTTCTTTCAGTTGTTGATGAACACGGAGTTCCACGAGTCTGGGCAGGGGGCAGAGTGCATGGGCATGTCATTTATCGCCTTTTCGAAGTCATATGGTGTTAGGATAATATCAGATAAATTTGAATCTTCCAAATTCTGAGTCTCGCTCATATTGAGACTTGAGTAACTCACTTATTTCCTTGCTGTCATTTGTGTAGGACCCATCTCGTCTAAGTAGGGGCCCAATACTGGATGTTGTTCTCGACTTAGATTTGGCATAAGAAAAGAAATATTTTGGGTTTCTTTCAATTTCGTTCATAGCTTCTAGTTCTTCCTGAGTTTCATGTCTCCTGTAAGATTCCTTTAGCTTAAGTTCTATGTTTGCTATTTCTCTGACCAGTGCCTCCCTTCGTATTACAGATATATTGGCCTCTTTTAGCCGCTCTGTTATTCTTTGCCATCGCCTGTATAGGGGGCACCTTCCACTTTCTAGTTTACATCTTCTCTTCCTTTTCCTTAAAGGAATATGTCTTGAGCATACCTCGAGTGCCACAGAGTTCATTTTTTCCAGACATAGGTTTGGATCCGTGTTGCTTAGGATATCTTCCCAGCTCATTTCATTTAGAACCTGGTTGACTTGGTCCCACCTAACTCTGCTTTCAGTATATCGGCTCCAGCTCCTGGCTCAGTTTTTCAACCATCACTCAGTTGCTCTTCTTAGTTGCCAGTCCGCTTTTCTCTCCGTACCTTGTGAATATGTGTAATCGAATTTCCAAACCTCAAACCTCAAACCAAGGGATGGGTGAGGTTTGAAACCATGGCGAGTGAGTCTTAAAATTCACAGGCCAGTGCGTTAACCACTCGGCCAGCTGGCTCTAATAAGATTATAGCGCCTTTGAGGGGACTTGAGCTAGAGCTCTCCACAGCCACGCTGGTGTGGGATTCATCTGTAATAACCTGCATTTATGGTTACAGTGATGGCCCATGCTAACCTCCCTATGACGTATAGAAATGTGGCTAGTTGGATGAATCTTATTAGAGCCAGCTGGCCGAGTGGTTAACACACTGGCTGGTGGAGTTCAAACCCCACCCGTTACGTGGGTTGTTTGTAATCATGTTATGATGATTTCGTGAATCTAAAGCGATTCTCAGGTATTACAACCATGTTGCAGGTTCTTGCAAGAACTGCATTGTAGGTAGGAGGAAGTGAGAGAAGAAAAATAAGAGGGGAAAAGAAACTGACGAGGAAGAGAATAAGACGAAAGAGACAAAGTGAATTTCGAATATTATTTAACGACTTACCAATTCAGTTTTTTTTAATCTATTTATGAAAATTTTTGCGGTCCCTTCGATCGGTCTTTTGTGGACCCCTCGAATGGTCTTTTGTGGACCCCTCGAATGGTCTTTAATGGACCCCTCAAATGGTCTTTTGTGGACCCCTCGAAGGGTCTTTTGTGGACCCCTCGAAGGGTCTTTTGTGGACCCCCTCGAATGGTCTTTTGTAGACCCCTCAAATGGTCTTTTGTGGTCCCCTCAAAAGGTCTTTTGTGGACCCCTCGAATGGTCTTTTGTGGACCCCTCGAATGGTCTTTTGTGGATCCCCAAAAGAGTGCTTCCGGACCAAAGAAGAGTTATTTGCAGAACCTTAACGAGGTCTTCTTGTTTCTCAACAGGTCTTTGTGGACTTCAGTTTATACAGCAATGGTATACAAGACCACCAGTGCCAGTGTCAAGACACTCTTACTCTCTCAGCTCTGGGACTGTTGGTAAACCACTGAACTGTCTCCAATTACCCCGTGTGCCTAATCAGGTGCTTGGTTACCTATTGTTGTGACTACCTATTACTGAGATCACCTATTACTGAGATACCTATTATGGAGACCTATTACGAAGATTACGGAGATTACCTATTACGAAGATTACGGAGATTACCTATTACGAAGATTACGGAGATTACCTATTACGAAGATTACGGAGATTACCTATTACGAAAATTACGGAGATTACCTATTACGAAGATTACGGAGATTACCTATTACGAAGATTACGGAGATTACCTATTACGAAGATTACGGAGATTACCTATTACGAAGATTACCTATTTGTAGTCAGAGGAGCAACACAATGATTGTGGTATCTCGTGTAAATTATTATTAATTATTAATTTTTATTGGTAATAAAAATGTTAATAATTAATTATTATGATTATTATTATTAATTCACAACTGTGGACTCAAAACCAAGTACCTAATTGCTACTAGGTGAATAGAAGTAGCAGGTGCAAGGAGACTCGCAGTCAGGTACCTTCTTAGTGATGGGCGAACAAGGGCAGCAGTCATAATGAGATAAACGGCCAAGTACCTAATAATACTGCTGGGTGAGCAGTGGCAGCAGTGTCAAGAGACTAACAGTCAAGTACCTACATACTGCTGCAGTGGCAGCAGGTGTAAAGGGACCGACTCCCACCTCTCGCCCTGACTGGAAATCGATTCGAGGACCTATTGGCGTCGCCGACTGCTGTAACGCCCTGATCCCCTTAAATGCGGGGAGGTGGGGATATAGACTGCTGTAACGCCCTGATCCCCTTAAATGCGGGTAGGTGGGGATATAGGGGAGAATGGGTTTGCGTGGGCTTGCGTGGGCGGGCAAGCAGGTAGGCAGCATCCTAACAGGTAGTGGGCGGATACATCCACACCACACACGCACACACACGCACACACACACACACACACACACACACGCACACACACACACACACACACACACACACACACACACACACACACACACACACACACACACACACACACACACACACACACACACACACACACACACACACACACACACACACTTACACACAGGGAAGATATCAAGGTTAAAACTCTCCACACACCAGCTGTTACACTTGGTCACGAAGGCACACTGTCTCCTGTGTCTACCTTCCACCTGGTCCACCTCGATATCTCCACGTGGTCCACCTACATACCTCCACATGGTCCACCCAGATACCTCCACCTGGTCCACCTAGATACCTCCACCTGGTCCACCTCGATATCTTCACCTGGTCCACCTAGATACTTTTACCTGGTCTACCTAGATACCTCCACTTGGTCCACCTAGATACCTTCACTTTGTTCACCTAGATACATCTACCTGATCCACCTCGATACCTCCACCTGGTCCACCTAGATACCTCCACCTGGTCCACCTAGATACCTCCACCTGGTCCACCTAGATGTTTCCACCTGGTCCACCTCGATATCTTTACCTGGTCCACCTAGATACCTCCACCTGGGCCACCTAGATACCTCCACCTGGACCACCTAGATACCTCTACTTGGTCCACCTTGATACCTCCACCTGGTCTACCTCGATATTTTTACCTGGTTCACCTAGATACCTCCACCTGGTCCACCTCGATATCTTCACCTGGTCTACCTAGATTCCTTCCCCTGGTCCACCTAGATACCTTACCCTGGTCCACCTAGATACCTTCCCCTGGTCCACCTAGATGCCTCCACCTGGTCCACCTCGATATATTTACCTGGTCCACCTAGATACCTCCACCTGGGCCACCTAGATACCTCCACCTGGTCCACCTAGATACCTCCACTTGGTCCATCTATATACCTCCACCTGGTCTACCTCGATATCTTTACCTGGTCCACCTAGATACCTCCACCTGGTCCACCTCGATATCTTTACCTGGTCCATCTAGATACCTTCCCATGGTCTTCCTAGTTACCTTCCCCTGGTCCACCTAGATACCATCCCCTGGTCCACCTCGATATCTTCACCTGGTCCACCTAGATTCCTTCCCCTGGTCCACCTTGATACCTTCCCCTGGTCCACCTACATACCATCCCCTGGTCCACTTCGATATCTTCCCCTGGTCCACCTAGATATCTTCCACTGGTCCACCTAGATACCTTCCCCTGGTCCAATTAGATACCTTCCCCTTGTCCACCTAGATACCTCCTCCTGTTCCACCTAGATACCTCCACCTGGTCCACCTAGATACCATCCCCAGGTCCATATCGATATCTTCACCTGGTCCACCTAGATACCTTCACCTGGTCCACCTTGAGACCTCCACCTGGTCCACCTAGATACCTCCACCTGGTCCATCTAGATACCATCCCATGGTTCACCTAGATACCTTCACCTGGTCCACCTTGATACCTCCACCTGGTCCACCTAGATACCATCCCTTGGTCCACCTCAATATCTTCACCTGGTCCACCTAGATACCTCCCCTGGTCCACTAGATACCTCCACCTGGTCCACCTAGATACCATCCCCTGGTCCACCTCGATATCTTCACCTGGTCCACCTAGATACCTTCACCTGGTCTACCTAGATACCTCCACCTGGTCCACTTAGATACCATCCCCTGGTCCACCTCGATATCTTCACCTGGTCCACCTAGATACCTTCCCTGGTCCACCTAGATACCTCCCCTTGATCCACCTAGATACCATCCCCTGGTCCACCTCGATATCTTCACCTGGTCCACCTAGATACCTTCACCTGGTCTACCTAGATACCTCCACCTGGTCCACCTAGATACCATCCCCTGGTCCACCTCGATATCTTCACTTTGTCCACCTAGATACCATCCCCTGGTCCACCTAGATACCTCCACCTGGTCCACCTAGATTACATCCCCTGGTCCACCTCGATATCTTCACCTGGTCCACCTAGATGCCTTCCCCTGGTCCACCTAGATACCTCCCCCTGGTCCACCTAGATTCCTCCACCTGGTCCACCTCGATATCTTCACCTGGTCCACCTAGATGCCTCCCCCTGGTCCACCTAGATACCTCCATCTGGTCTACCTCGATATCTTTACCTGGTCCACCTAGATACCTCCACCTGGTCCACCTCGTAGCATTACCGGTTATCTGATACCTTCCTGATTCTAGTTACCTTCCCTGGTCCACCTAGATACCATCCCCTGGTCCACCTCGATATCTTCACCTGGTCCACCTAGATGCCTCCCCCTGGTCCACCTAGATGCCTCCCCCTGATCCACCTAGATGCCTCCCCCAGGTCCACCTAGATGCCTCCCCCTGGTCCACATAGATGCCTCCCCTTGGTCCACCTAGATGCCTCCCCCTGGTCCACCTAGATGCCTCCCCCTGGTCCACCTAGACCGCCTTCATACCGACACACTGATAACATTCATATATAATTTTATTTACTTAGATAAAGTTCCGTTTAAAGAATAAAATAAAGTTAGTATCGCTGCTGGAACAATGTACCCAAAACCCGCACTTAGGATAACGTTTCGGTCCGTTCCGGACCATTGTCATGTCACGACTAAGGCGATAAAAGTAGAGAAGGGCGGTGAAGGGCTGCTTCATGTCCCTACATCCACTGATGTCCTTCAAGATCTTATTCACCTATTCTTTCAATATAAATTTTCTTTCTAAACCTTTGGTATTGCCATGAACTCTTCTCTATCTCCTATTCTTTCTAACCTTATCGTGGAGTATTTCGAAATTATTCTACTTCCTACTATTGGGGTACGTCCTTTTTGGCTTCGCTATGTAGATCTTATCTTTGATCTTTGGCCCCATGACTCTAGTCTGTTCAATTTTTTCTTGATATCCTTTAACACTCTTGCTCCTTTTATCAAGTTCAAAGCTGAATGGGACTCTAACTCTTTAATTCCTTCCCTAGATGTTTATGTTCACTACTCTGTGTCAGGTTTTCTCTTTTCCGTTTACCGCAAGCCAAAACACAGTGGGATGTACATTCATTAGTTTTCTTACCATGTTCCCTCTCTCTAGAAAAGTGTTCTTGCTTCCTTCCCTCCGCATCTGTGACTCTCAATTTCTCTACTCCGAAATTTTCAGTCTTCGCGGCTCGTCCTCTCGCTTTGACTATCCTTCCGATTTCATAAACTCATGTCAACCGGACATCTCTACCAGACTCACTTCTCTTGTGAAATCTCCTGTTCTTTGCATTCCCTATATCTCGCAGTAATCTTGCTCGTACTTTTTCTCCTCCTATCACCGATGCTTCCGGTGTCTACTCCACTTCCTGCTTCACTTGTCCTCTCCAATGCTTTGGTGAAGCTATCCGCTCCCTTTCTGACAGACCAACAATACTGTCATGTCAAGAGATCACAGCCATTGTATTAACTGGTCCTCTGCTAAAACTATCTAACCTTCAAAGATGCCGTCTTGTCGAATCATCCCGTGTACACAACTTTCTTAACATGAATTTTATCCCTGGCTTCGTTGCTGTAGATACCTGCCTTTCTCGATACATTGTCAAATACATTAACCCTCAGAACACTGACCTTTGCATCCTCTCCTTTCCCACTGACCTTTCTTCTTCGTTTTCTTTGCCTTTCCTGTCTTTTTCGACTTTTGTCTTTCTTCCTTTTCTGTCCTAGCTTCTGTCTGCTTCATGGTTGACAGGTGTCAGGGTCTAGAGATGCCACAGTCTCCACCACACTAAAATGTAATTCACTCTCATTACTGTGCCGCCAGGGCTGCCGGCCTGGACCATGCATCTCCTGCAGTGCTCTTCTCTTAATTGGCTCTTATTTATTACTGCAACAACAAAGACAACAACAACAACAACTACTACTACTACTCTTACTCTTCGGTGTTTAG
>WNWK01002523.1:30000-35000 GCA_009830355.1 Cherax destructor
GCTGCTGCCTTTCTGTGCTTCCTCACTTCATGCTGCTGCCTCTCTGTGCTTCCTGACTCCCTGCTGCTGCCTTTCTGTGCTTCCTCACTTCATGCTGCTGCCTCTCTGTGCTTCCTGACTCCCTGCTGCTGCCTTTCTGTGCTTCCTCACTCCATGCTGCTGCCTCTCTGTGCTTCTAACTCCCTGCTGCTGCCTCTTGTGCTTCCTGACTCCCTGCTGCTGCCTCTCTGTGCTTCCTGACTCCTGCTGCTGCCTCTCTGTGCTTTCTGACTCCCTGCTGCTGCCTCTCTGTGCTTCTTGACGTCCTGCTGCTGCCTCTCTGTGCTTCCTGACTCCCTGCTGCTGCCTCTCTGTGCTTCTTAACTCCCTGCTGCTGCCTCTCTGTGCTTCCTGACTCCCTGCTGCTGCCTCTCTGTGCTTCCTGACTCCCTGCTGCTGCCTCTCTGTGCTTCCTGACTTCCTGCTGCTGCCTCTTGGTGCTTCTTAACTCACTGCTGCTGCCTCTCTGTGCTTCCTGACTCCTTGCTGCTGCCTCATTGTGCTTCTTAAATTCTTGCTGCTGCCTCTCTGTGCTTCCTGACTCCCTGCTGCTGCCTCTCTATGCTTCTTAACTCACTGCTGCTGCCTCTCTGTGCTTCTTAACTCCCTGCCTCCGCCTCTCTGTGCTTCCTGACTCCCTGCTGCTGCCTCTCTGTGCTTCTTAACTCCCTGCTGCTGCCTCTCTGTGCTTCTTAACTCCTTGCTGCTGCCTCTCTGTGCTTCTTAACTCTCTGCTGCCGCATCTCTGTGCTTCTTAACTCCCTGCTGCTGCCTCTCTGTGCTTCTTAACTCCCTGCTGCCGCATCTCTGTGCTTCTTAACTCCCTGCTGCTGCCTCTCTGTGCTTCTTAACTCCCTCCTGCTGCCTCTCTGTGCTTCTTAACTCCCTGCTGCCGCCTCTCTGTGCTTCTTAACTCCCTGCTGCTGCCTCTCTGTGCTTCTTAACTCCCTGCTGCTGCCTCTCTGTGTTTCTTAACTCCCTGCTGCCGCATCTCTGTGCTTCTTAACTCCCTGCTGCCTCCTCTCTGTGCTTCTTAACTCCCTGCTGACGCTTCATTGTGTTTCTTAACTCCCTGCTGCTGCCTCTCTGTGCTTCTTAACTCCCTTCTGCTGCCTCTATGTGCTTCTTAACTCCCTGCTGTTGCCTCTCTGCGCTTCTTAACTCCCTGCTGTTGCCTCTTTGTGCTTCTTAACTCTCTGCTGCCGTCTCTCTGTGCTTCTTAACTCTCTGCCGCTGCCTCTTTGTGCATCTTAACTCTCTGTTGCCGTCTCTCTGTGCTTCTTAACTCTCTGCTGCTGCCTCTCTGTGCTTCTTAACTCCCTTGCTGCCGTCTCTCTGTGCTTCTTAACTCCCTGCTGCTGCCTCTTTGTGCTTCTTAACTCTCTGCTGCTGCCTGTCTGTGCTTCATAACTCCCTGCTTCCGTCTCTTTGTGCTTCTTAACTCCCTGCTGCTGCCTCTCTGTGCTTCTTAACTCTTTGCTGCTGCCTCTCTTTGCTTCTTAACTCTCTGCTGCCGTCTCTCTGTGCCTCTTAACTCCCTGCTGCTGCCTCTCTGTGCTTCTTAACTCCCTGCTTCTGCCTCTCTTTGCTTCTTAACTCCCTGCTGCTGCCTCTCTGTGCTTCTTAACTCTCTGCTGCTACTCTCTGTGCTTCTTAACTCCTCTGCTGCTCTCTGTGCTTCTTAACTCCTGCTGCTGCCTCTCTGTGCTTCTGACTCCTGCCGCTGCCTTCTGCGCTTCTTAACTCCCTGCTGCTGCCTCTCTGTGCTTCTTAACTCCCTGCTGCTGCCTCTCTGTGCTTCTTAACTCCCTGCTGCTGCCTCTCTGTGCTTCTTAACTCCCTGCTGGCCTCTCTGCTAACTCTGCTTCTGCCTTCTGTTTCATAACTCCTGCTGCTGCCTCTCTGTGCTTCCTGACTCCCTGCTGCTGCCTCTCTGCGCTTCTTAACTCCCTGCTGCTGCCTCTCTGTGCTTCTTAACTCCCTGCTGCTGCCTCTCTGTGCTTCTTAACTCCCTGCTGCTGCCTCTCTGTGCTTCTTAACTCCCTGCTGCCGCCTCTCTGTGCTTTTAACTCCTGCTGCCGCTCTCTGTGCTTCTTAACTCCTGCTGCTGCCTCTCTGTGCTTCTTAACTCCCTGCTGCTGCCTCTCTGTGCTTCTTAACTCCCTGCTGCTGCCTCTCTGTGATTCTTAACTCCCTGCTGCCGCCTCTTTGTGCTTCTTAACTCCCTGCTGCCGCCTCTCTGTGCTTTTTAACTCCCTGCTGCCGCCTCTCTTTGCTTCTTAACTCCCTGCTGCCACCTCTCTGTGCTTCTTAACTCCCTGCTGCCGCCTCTCTGTGCTTCTTAACTCCCTGCTGCTGCCTCTCTGTGCTTCTTAACTTCCTGCTGCCGCCTCTCTGTGCTTCTTAACTCCCTGCTGCTGCCTCTCTGTGCTTCTTAACTCCCTGCTGTTGCCTCTCTGTGCTTCTTAACTTCCTGCTGCTGCCTCTCTGTGCTTCTTAACTCTCTGCTGCTACCTCTCTGTGCTTCTTAACTCTCTGCTGCCGTCTCTCTGTGCTTCTTAACTCCCTGCTGCTGCCTCTCTGTGCTTCCTGACTCCCTGCCGCTGCCTCTCTGCGCTTCTTAACTCCCTGCTGCTGCCTCTCTGTGCTTCTTAACTCCCTGCTGCTGCCTCTCTGTGCTTCTTAACTCCCTGCTGCTGCCTCTCTGTGCTTCTTAACTCCCTGCTGCTGCCTCTCTGTGCTTTTTAACTCGCTGCTTCTGCCTCTCTGTGCTTCATAACTCCCTGCTGCTGCCTCTCTGTGCTTCCTGACTCCCTGCCGCTGCCTCTCTGCGCTTCTTAACTCCTGCTGCTGCCTCTCTGTGCTTCTTAACTCCTGCTGCTGCCTCTCTGTGCTTCTTAACTCCCTGCTGCTGCCTCTCTGTGCTTGTAACTCCTGCTGCCGCCTCTCTGTGCTTTTAACTCCTGCTGCCGCCTCTCTGTGCTTCTTAACTCCCTGCTGCTGCCTCTCTGTGCTTCTTAACTCCCTGCTGCTGCCTCTCTGTGCTTCTTAACTCCCTGCTGCTGCCTCTCTGTGCTTCTTAACTCCCTGCTGCCGCCTCTCTGTGCTTCTTAACTCCTGCTGCCCTCTTGCTTTAACTCCTGCTGCCGCCTCTCTTGCTCTTAACTCCTGCTGCCACCTCTCTGTGCTTCTTAACTCCCTGCTGCCGCCTCTCTGTGCTTCTTAACTCCCTGCTGCTGCCTCTCTGTGCTTCTTAACTTCCTGCTGCCGCCTCTCTGTGCTTCTTAACTCCCTGCTGCTGCCTCTCTGTGCTTCTTAACTCCCTGCTGCTGCCTCTCTGTGCTTCTTAACTTCCTGCTGCTGCCTCTCTGTGCTTCTTAACTCCTGCTGCTGCCTCCTGTGCTCTAACTCCTGCTGTGCCTCTCTGTGCTTCTTAACTCCTGCTGCTGCTCTCTGTGCTTAATCCTGCTGCCTCTGTGCTTCAACTCCTGCTGCCTCTCTGTGCTTCTTAACTTCCTGCTGCTGCCTCTCTGTGCTTCTTAACTCCCTGTTGTTCCGCAAGGAACTAGTGTTCTTTTGTGAAGATTATTAGTGACCATTTGATATAGAAATGAGGTAATTTTTTTCATTGTTTTTCGTCACCGTTGATAGTAGTATATCTGTATTCCATTTCAACGCCCACTCTTTAACGCAAATTTTGGTCTTTTTTTAAGTTCTCATGACAACGAAGCATTAAGTATTTACTAAAGTATTTAACAAATGGTTTTTCATCGGATTTATTCTTTACTCATTCTCTCGTGTTTCTCATCTGATAAATGTTACCATGATGTGAAGATTAGACTGTTTCTTCGATATTTTCCAGGTATATACCATGAGGTATATATATATATATTATGAGGTATATTAATGATGTCCATTCCAAGGGTTTTACCCGGTGTTTAGTTGTGACTCTGATTCTGTGAGAACAGTTAAGGTTCTGTATGTGTTCTAGACGGTACTTCTCACCTGTCTTTAAAAATATTAGTTTTATGCAGAGCTAATTGCAAAACCATCCATTCCTAGAACCTGTTATGAAACCTATTGCAACACCAACCAATCTTAGAACCTTTTGCAACACCACACCTTGTTAGAACCTTTTGCAACACCACCCATTGCTAGAACCTTTTGCAACACCACCCGTTGAAGGAACCTTTTACAGTACCACCCATTCCTAGAACTTATTGCAACACCACCCATTCCTAGAACTTATTGCAACACCACCCACTACTAGAGCTTATTATACCACAACCCATTCCTAGTGCCTATTGCAAAGCCACTTCATACTCGCAGCCCAGGAAGTACCACGTGCTGTGGTTCGCAGCCCAGGAAGTACCACGTGCTGTGCCTCGCATTGCAGGAAGTACCACGTGCTGTGGTTCGCATTGCAGGAAGTACCACGTGCTGTGGCTCATAGCGCAGAAAGTGCCACGTGCTGTGGTTCGCAGTGCAGAAAGTAACAAGTGCTGTAGTTCTCAGCGCAGGAAGTACCACGTGCTGTGGTTCGCATTGCAGGAAGTACCACGTGCTGTGGTTCGCATTGCAGGAAGTACCACGGGAGGGAGGGAGGGATGAGGGAGAGAGATGAGAGAGAAAGAGATTAGAGGGTGGGGGGAGGTGCAAAGATTGGGAGAAAGAGATATTACTGGGGAGGGAGGAAATAGATGGAGAATCAAGCGAAAGGAGGAACAGAGGGAAGATTGAATAAAAGGGGAAATTAAAGAGAAAGGAAAGAAAATGGAGAGAAAGAGGAGGAGAAAAAAGGAGAAACTGAAATATGGTATACAGAAGATAACAAAAAGCCATACCCAAGTGTTAAACTGTGTACTGTACGCGCCATAGCGGTACCCATGATACTGATCTAAAATACCCTACTCAGGAGGCTTGAAATTGCTTAACCTGGTTTCCTGGCGAAGCCAAAACGC
>WNWK01002523.1:40000-95000 GCA_009830355.1 Cherax destructor
CAGTAACACACACCCGTAACATGCTGAGTGCAGTAACACACACCCGTAACATGCTGAGTGCAGTAACACACACCCGTAACATGCTGAGTGCAGTAACACACACCCGTAACATGCCGAGTGCAGTAACACACCCGTAACATGCTGAGTGCAGTAACACACACCCGTAACATACTGAGTTCAGTAACACACACCCGTAACATGCCGAGTGCAGTAACACACACCCGTAACATGCTGAGTGCAGTAACACACACCCGTAACATACTGAGTGCAGTAACACACACCCGTAATATGCTGAGTGCAGTAACACACCCGTAACATGCCGAGTGCAGTAACACACCCGTAACATGCTGAGTGCAGTAACACACACCCGTAACATGCTGAGTGCAGTAACACACACCCGTAACATGCTGAGTGCAGTAACACACACCCGTAACATGCTGAGTGCAGTAACACACACCCGTAACATACTGAGTGCAGTAACACACACCCGTAACATGCTGAGTGCAGTAACACACACCCGTAACATGCAGAGTGAAGTAACACACACCCGTAACATGCAGAGTGAAGTAACACACACCCGTAACATACTGAGTGCAGTAACACACACCCGTAACATGCTGAGTGCAGTAACACACACCCGTAACATGCAGAGTGAAGTAACACACACCCGTAACATCTGAGTGCAGTAACACACCCGTAACATACTGAGTGCAGTAACACACACCCGTAACATGCTGAGTGCAGTAACACACACCAGTAACATGCTGAGTGCAGTAACACACACCCGTAACATGCTGAGTGCAGTAACACACACCAGTAACATACTGAGTGCAGTAACACACACCAGTAACATGCTGAGTGCAGTAACACACACCCGTAACATGCAGAGTGAAGTAACACACACCCGTAACATGCCGAGTGCAGTAACACACACCCGTAACATGCCGAGTGCAGTAACACACACCCGTAACATGCTGAGTGCAGTAACACATACCAGTAACATACTGAGTGCAGTAACACATACCCGTAACATGCCGAGTGCAGTAACACACACCCGTAACATGCTGAGTGCAGTAACACATACCAGTAACATACTGAGTGCAGTAACACACACCCGTAACATGCCGAGTGCAGTAACACACACCCGTAACATGCCGAGTGCAGTAACACACACCCGTAACATGCTGAGTGCAGTAACACATACCAGTAACATACTGAGTGCAGTAACACACACCCGTAACATGCTGAGTGCAGTAACACATACCAGTAACATGCCGAGTGCAGTAACACATACCCGTAACATGCCGAGTGCAGTAACACACACCCGTAACATGCCGAGTGCAGTAACACACACCCGTAACATGCTGAGTGCAGTAACACATACCAGTAACATACTGAGTGCAGTAACACATATGAGTAATATAGCAAGTTTAATAACACACCATTAACACACTAAGTGGAACAACACGATGAATGCAGTAACACATAACAGTAACACAACAAGTGCGGTAACACACATAAGTAACACAAGTGCGGTAACACATCAATAACACAAGTGCGGTAACACATCAATAACATAACAAGTGCGGTAACACACATCAGTAACACAACAAGTGCGGTAACACACATCAGTAGCACAACAAGTGCGGTAACACACATGAATAACACAAGTGCGGTAACACACATGAATAACACAAATGCGGTAACACACATGAATAACACAAGTGCGGTAACACATCAATAACACAAGTGCGGTAACACATCAATAACACAAGTGCGGTAACACATCAATAACACAAGTGCGGTAACACATCAATAACAAAAGGGTGGTAACACATCAATAACACAAGTGCGGTAACACCTCAATAACACAAGTGCGGTAACACACATCAATAACATAACAAGTGCGGTAACACATCAGTAATACAACAAGTGCGGTAACACACATCAGTAACATAACAAGTGCGGTAACACACATGAATAACACAAGTGCGGTAACACACATGAATAACACAAATGCGGTAACACACATGAATAACACAAGTGCGGTAACACACTGCACTATTAACACATTGAGTGTAACAAATGCGGTAGGTCTGATTCTCACAATTTTTGCGTGGCACTGATAGGGTTACAGATTATAGACTCGTGAGGTAATCGGATGATGGGGGTATTTACTCCTGTGTTCAATATCATGATAGAGTGGCCAGGCTACTCTGCTTAATATGATGCCCATGTTCACCTTTTTAGATTATACTTTTTTCCATTTGTTCAACTGAGTTAATTGCCATTTATTATATAAAATAATGAAATAGAGACATCTATATCTATTTACTTGACTGTCAACTTCACACACACACACACACACACACACACACACACACACACACAGGGCCAGGAGCTGTGGCTCGACCCCTGCAACCACAACTAGGTGAGTATACGCTAATGAAAATAATACAAAGAGGAGGAGATCAGGAAATGTTACAAGAGGATCTAGACATGTTGCAGGGTTGGTCTCACAAGTAGGCATCAGAATTTAACTCCAACTAATGCAAAGTTATGAAAAATCTGAGAAGAGCAAAGACGTCTGGAGACTGTACAGAGACTCAGAGAGACAAGCTGCAAACCTCTCTTGAGATTAGGACCTCCGGGTGAGCATAGTTCCAAGCTCTCTCTCTCTCTCTCTCTCTGACACACACACACACACACACACACACGGGTCTCCCCCAAGCCTGGATCAAGCACACGGTGTTTTTATTGAAGCGTACACAATAAAGATTCAGCGGAAATGTTTGAAGTAATGTTTCGACTTCAATTCCGGAGGGAAAATATTTTTTTTCTGTTCTCATCGCTGTATGAAACCTTTGATTCAACCTTGTACCTATCAAGTCCCTAATATTTTTCTATTTACCTAATTTACTTCTCTGTTTATGCATGATATATATATATATATATATATATATATATATATATATATATATATATATATATATATATATATATATATATATATATATATATATATATATATATATATATATATATATATATATATATATATATATATATCAATACCAGCACTGTGACTAGCCAAGAAGTCGATTCCATGCTGCTTTGGCCCGCCTCATGGCTAGTCGCAGTGTTGTTATTGATCAATACCACTCGTTCGTGGGTACAGTAATATATATATATATATATATATATATATATGAAGAGAGAGAGAGAGAGAGAGAGAGAGAGAGAGAGAGAGAGAGAGAGAGAGAGAGAGAGAGAGAGAGAGAGAGAGAGAGAGAGAGAGAGAGAGAAAGCAAGTAACTTTCTTCAGGTATACACAAATACACTTACATAGATTATCATACATAGCAGCATATATGTAGAGAACCCAGGATAACCCAAAAAAGTCAGAGAGAGATATAGAGTCTTTTTTTCTTGAAATTTCAAAATCAAAACAATATTTTTTATGTTTTGAAAGTCACTTTCTTTCAAATGAAGTTACTACGTGAAGCTACCGAGTCAATTACATTCCATAGAGAAACTGTTGGTGGAGACTTGCTAGAAATTGTTGATGGAGAAGTGAGGGGAAATTTAGTCAGTCTAAGCATACGAGATCTTGCAACTTCTGTTTGTCTGTGGCAGCATGATCAATCAGTCTGTCAGTGCTTGATATAGGTCACCAGGGGTCGCTTCACTTCCTGCTTCGTGCACTGGGGCGGACACACGGATAAATACAACCACGAATAGTGACGGTAGCCGCAGGTCAACGAATAACGAAAAATTCACAATCCCGTTTTGGAACAGTGAGTTACTGTAGTGTGTAGTAACACACTCAGTAACACACTGATGTAGTAACACCTTGGTGTAGTAACACACTTGGTGTAGTAACATACTATGTGTATTAACATTCTGTATGTAGTAACACACTGTGTGTAGTAACACACTGTGTGTAGTAACACACTGTGTGTAGTAACGCACAGTGTGTAGTATCACACTGTGTGTAGTAACGCACAGTGTGTAGTATCACACTGTGTGTAGTAACACACTGTGTGTAGTAACACTGTGTGTAGTAACACACTGTGTGTAGTAACACACTGAGTGTAGTAATACACTGTATAGTAACACACTGTAGTATCACACTGTGTGTAGTAACACACTGTGTGTAGTAACACAGTGTGTGTAGTAAGACATTGAATGTAGTAACACACTGTGTAGTAAGACATTGAATGTAGTAACACACTGTGTAGTAAGACACTGGGTGTATAACACACTGTTTAGTAACACACTGGTGTAACATACATCAACACTGATGTTGTAACACACTGTGTAGTAACACACTGTGTAGTAACACACTGGGTGTAGTAACACACTGGTAGTAATACACTGGTAGTAACACACTGTGTAGTAACACACTGGGTGTAGTATACACGGGGTAGTAAACACTGTGTGTAGGAACACACTGAGTGATACATGTATAGTAACACACTGTAGTATCACACTGTGTGTAGTAACACACTGTGTGTAGTAACACAGTGTGTGTAGTAAGACATTGAATGTAGTAACACACTGTGTAGTAAGACACTGGGTGTAATAACACACTGGGTTTAGTAACACACTGTGTGTAATAACATACTAAGTGTATCAACACTGGATGTTGTAACACACTGTGTAGTAACACACTGGGTGTAGTAACACACTGGGTGTAGTAACACACTGGGTGTAGTAATACACTGGGTGTAGTAACACACTGTGTAGTAACACACTGGGTGTAGTAATACACTGGGTGTAGTAACACACTGTGTAGTAACACACTGGGTGAAGTAACACTGGGTGTAGTAGCACACTGTGTGTAGTAACACACTGGGTGTAGTAACACACTGGGTGTAGTAACACACTGGGTGTAGTAACACACTGGGTGTAGTAACATACTGGGTGTAGTAACACACTGGGTGTAGTAACACACTGGGTGTAGTAACACACTGGGTGTAGTAACACACTGGGTGTAGTAACACACTGGGTGTAGTAACACTGGGTGTAGTAACACACTGGGTGTAGTAACACACTGGGTGTAGTAACACACTGGGTGTAGTAACACACTGGGTGCAGTAACACACTGGGTGTAGTAACACACTGGGTGTAGTGAAACTTCGATCCTTCCTGCCCTTGTATCAACACGAGCAATAATAGCTACAGTTCTCGACGGACCGAAACGTCGTCCAGACTTACTTGCACGAAACGTGCGTGGGTTGTCACTGTGACAACTTGCACCCGTCAGTCATACGATCTATCTCAGCAACAGAAGAGTCACGGTAATCACTCCAGCGGCCGCTGAACACCGGTCAACACCTGAGTGACTCGGGGCCATAGGAAGGCGTAGAGAAGCACCGCACCTATCGCAGGATATAGGCAGCGCCGAGGAATTTCAGTATTTTTGGCTATGGGCGCAATGAGTAGTGTGATGTTGCCAGGTTTTAGTCGGCTAATTTTTTTTCAGAGAATAATAGTCTTTTTCTGTTTTCGCGAATCATTTTAATCCACGCGGCGTTATGTAGAAGTATGTGTGTTGATGACTTATCAACTGCAACAAGGCAATTAAGGCTTTTCAACTGCAAGAAGGTCATTAAGACCTGTCAACTGCAAGAGGAGGTCATTAAAGAGGCAATCAAAGTACCTAATAGCAATAATGATAATTCTATCTCCAGCACATTAATTAACAATAATTATCGTGCTTTATTAACACGTTAGACGTCTCCTACCGTGGTAGGGCCACCCAAAAAAAAAAAAAATAACACAGTCACCATCACTCACTCAATAGCTGTCTCGCCAGAAGTGCGGAGACAATTCAAAAGGACCCTCCAACCTTCAATATACACCGATAGGTGTATTTCTCTCAGTGTATATATGTATGCGTGTATACTTTAATTACTATTTTAAGGATTAAGGTATTCTTGTTTGGTGGTTAAGACGTTACGTGTAGCCTTAAATGACACTCATGTAGTCGGTAGGCTTTAAACCGCAGTAGCCAGCCAACCACTCTGAAAAAAAAAACAAGGGAAATCAGAATTAAACAACAATATCTTTATTTCCACGTTCTTTGGAGTTCGTCTATTAAGTCTACATCTTTATTAACATTAATAATTCTTTGTTACACTGAGATCTCTCCTTATCCCGGCGCTGACCTGGGTGAAGTTAGCCAGGCAAACACCGGGGCTGCAACAATTAACAACTAACTCACATCAGTTCGGCTTAGCTGAAACTATTCACAACTAATCTATTGTAGTCCTAATACCGTTGTTGGAACAATTTATAATCAGACCACAATAGTCCCAATACCCTGATTGGAACAATTTACAGCCAACCTACAATAGTCTTAATACCGTTGCTGGAACAATTCACAACCACACCACAATAGTCTCAATACCCAGCTTGGAACAATTCACTATCAAGGTAGAAACTGGATATAAAAGCTGGCACCTTAACAATGGTACTGGACACTGTGAATGGTTTCGTTTTCACGTCCAGTTAGCGCGTTAATTGCCAACATGTATGTGTATGTATATTTATGTATATATTTATATGTATGCAGAACAACCACTGTGAAAAAAAAGAGTGAACACCTCGCGGTCTACCTCGCGGTCCACTTCGCCAGTCTACCGCGGTCTACCGCGAGGTGTAATCTCGTCCTTATATGCCTTCTGTTGATCTTTAATTTTTACAGTTCCTTGATAATGTGAAAAATCACGAAAACGCTTGAAAGTTCACTATTTTTTCATAGGGGTTGTTCTGCATATTGTGATATCATCTGTGTACTGTGATCTTATTGCATATTTCTATGTATGTGTACATATAACCCATAAACCCACAAGGAGAGAGAGAATGAAACGCAGGGTGAAGTGGGTGCTATATATTTCGACCTCTAACAGGGGTCCTCTTCAGAAGATGAATGTGTATGCCTATATGGCAGATATAAACAGGTTAAACAGGGGATTTAATAATGGCCATTGCTCATCTGTGGACGGAGGATCAAACACCCCCATAGGGGGTTGTGGGACGGAGCAGTGAACTTTCCCCTCCCCCTTAATGAAGCCAAAACACACACACACACACACACACACACACACACACACACACACACACACACACAGTCCTAGGACCGGTGCTGTTTCTGGTATTTGTGAACGACATGACGGAAGGTATAGACTCAAAAGTGTCCCTGTTAGCAGATGATGTGAAGTTGATGAGAAAAATTCATTCGGACGAGGACCAGGCAGAACTACAATGGGATCTTGACAGGCCTGGTACAGCAACTGGTGGACAGAGACAGGATGTTCCAGAGATGGGACACAGCAACAAGGGGTCACAATTGGAAGTTGAAGACTCAGATGAATCACAGGGATTTTAGGAAATATTTCATCAGTCACATAATTGTCAGGAAGTGGAATAGTCTGGGAAGTGATGTAGTGGAGGCAGGATCAATACATAGCTTTAAGAAGAGGTATGATAAAGCTCATGGCGCAGGAAGAGTGATCTAGTAGCGACCAGTGAAGAGGCGGGGCCAGGAGCTGTGAATCGACCCATGCAACCACAACTAGGTGAGTACACACACACACACACACACACACACACATACACACACACATACAAAGGAGCTGTGATTTGACCACTGTAGCCACAACTAGGTGAGTACACACATACACACACACACACACACACATACACACACATACACACTCACATACACACACATACAAAGGAACTGTGATTCGACCCCTGTAACCACATATATGTGAGTACACACACACAGCCAGGAAAAACAACACATTAACAGACAGGCAGTCAGACACCAACACGCTCACATAGTTAGGTAAACATTGACACACACACAACAGACAGGCAGACACACACAAACAGACAGGCAGACACACACACAGAGGGGCGAGACTAACAGAGCAGCGGACAGGCACCAGGAGATGTGATATTGATTGAGGCCCCGGGATTGCCCTCAAAAAATTCCCTACGCTAAATTTTGCCCCCTAACTGAGGGAGATGTGGACGCATTGAACTGTTGGCTCACTTTAATCAACGGCTCAAAGATAGCAGATAAAACATCCGTGATATTGCTGAGAGAGTGTACCTGGTTCACCTCTCTCCCATACACCTTAAAACTGCCTTTGTTATTTGTAACTATTGAGATAAGGCTTTGAAGACTATCGACTACACTAGGGTTATTAAGGCTGCATGTAAATTGTTTCAACACCAAAAAGTATACTTTAATACCTAAAACAGGGTTTAAAGTAAACTCCCAGAATATACTGTATACACTGAGATATAAACCTTTCAGTATATTTGCCCTGTGAAAACAATATTGCTAGTTTTCTTGTTTGTGATTAAAATAATTATAACTATAACAAAAATATGCTATGAAACTATTATTATTATTAATATTGATACTGTTATTATTACTTAATCACTATTGGTTTATTAATTAATTTTAGCTGTTTTATTTATGTGAATAAAATTCTGATTATTTTTTTTCTTTTGCTGTAATTCTAAATACGTATCATATTTTTTATCGCATTTATATTTTTATTATTATTATTATTATTATTATTATTATTATTATTATTATTATTATTATTATTATTATTATTATGATTATTATGATTATCATTATTATTATTATTATTATTATTATTATTATTACTATTATTATTATTATTAATATAATTATTATTATTATTATTATTATTATTATTATTATTATTATTATTATTATTATTATTATTATTATTATTATTATTATTATTATTATTATTATTAAAGAGTGCAAATAGGTAATAAGTGGATACTGCAGCAACATGAGCTCTTGTAGCTGGGAATAAGAAACAGTTTTGTAGAGTGATGAGGTGAGTGAAGTGAACAAATTAACTTGTCAGTTCAGAGTGAGAGAGATGAGGTGATAAATAAGGAGAAACATTTTGTGATGCTGTTAAACGTAGATGATGTAGAGAGATGACGACCATGATGGGAGGCATGGTAAGAGAGAGCCTTAGGATTTATTAGGCAGGAATGAACTGTGGTTCTTCTACCTTAAACTGCCAAAATATTGATCGTAAGATTTCCAAAAGGAAACTTAATTGGTCGAGATCCATAAGGAATGAAAAGTCACAATACCGTGACTGGAACAATACACAAATAACCTGGACATAGGAGAGAGGAGCCCATGACGATCATTTACTTTGTAAATGGGTCTAGCCGGACCGAAACGTCGTCATGGGTTCTCTCTCTCCTACATACGGGTTGCTTGAGTATTAATTGGTCGAGACTCAACAAACTCAGATACGTAATCATCGCATTCAAATTAGCTTAAAACAACCAATGTTATTTCTGAATTGGATGAAAAGTTATTTTTGGGGCTAATGCTATCATTGTTTATTAAATTTTTAACTACTACTACTAGAAAAAGTCAGTATTTCTTGACATTTAGATTCCACGAATTCACAAAAGAACTCGCTTTCGGCAGTTTGTTAAACACCTTGACCTTCAGCACAGACTAGTATCATCCCGCCCACCCACTCTGGACAATTCCTAGATCCGCCCCTTTCACTGTGCACCAGATTTATATTGCATCTCCTACCCCGGAGTTTCATGCTCTTATTTCACGTCACTTTACCACCTTGTACCTCAAATAATTCCTCTTGTATAAGTGCGTCGATTTTATTACATATTTTGAAGGTCTGAATGTCAGCAATTCTTAAATTTCACTTCATAAGAAAAATTAATCATTATAGTTTTTAAAGGGGTGGACCGGTAAGCCAGCGGAAGGCCTCAGTCAGATGACTAAAAACTCCATCTGTGGTATCAGGAAACCATTGTCCTGTTTCCTGACAAACCTTCCCTAACCTAACCTCTATAAAGAAGAATACTTAGCTTGTCAACGGTGAATGCACCTGTGTCACCTTCTTTGTACTCTATTCACTCTGTTTTCGTCTTTAATATAATCTGGAGTCCAAAACTGAAAATTATAATTCAGGAGTGGAGGAGAGAAACTGGGAAGAGAAAAAGAATGAGAGGAGCCATAACTTATTCAAGATTATTCAGTAAAACTGTGATTTAAGATAAAACTGTGATCTTAGACATTAGACCTGAGGCATGTCTCTCACTGCTTCTGATGGCACTAGCCTTCATCTAAGTTATCATCACCACTGATGTCACCAAACTTCATCTAAGTTATCATCACCACTGATGTCACCAAACTTTATCTAAGTTATCATCACCACTGATGTCACCAAACGTAATCTAAGTTATCATCACCACTGATGCCACCAAACTTCATCTAAGTTATCATCACCACTGATGTCACCAAACTTCATCTAAGTTATCATCACCACTGATGTCACCAAACTTAATCTAAGTTATCATCACCACTGATGTCACCAAACTTCATCTAAGTTATCATCACCACTGATATCACCAAACTTCATCTAAGTTATCATCACCACTGATGTCACCAAACTTCATCTAAGTTATCATCACCACTGATGTCACCAAACTTTATCTAAGTTATCATCACCACTGATGTCACCAAACTTCATCTAAGTTACCACTACTCTTTAATATGAACGAAAATGATCACCTAAGGTCATTAAATCTAATATTACATCAATGTTCATATTAAATAGCTGAGTAATAATGAAAAAAAGAGAGCTATCTATAATTTTTTGCCTCAGCACCTTGATAATTACCAGGGCATCTTGATAATTACCTCAACACCATGATAATTACCTCAGTACCTTGATAATTACTTCAGCACCTTTAGCGTTACCTCAGCTAATTGATATTTACCTTAGCACCTTGATATTTACGTCAGCACCTTGATGTTTTCATCAGTATCTTTGATTCTTATATCAGCACCTTGATCTTTACCTCAGCACCTTGATATTTATCTCAGCATCTTTGATATTTACCTCAGTACTTTGATATTCAGCTCAGCACCTTAATATTTACCTCAGCACCTTGAGTGTGTGCTCAGCAGGTGCAGGGGGGGGGGCACGGAGGCTGCCATCAATCTGCAACACCAACTCAAAACATTGTTATTTACTAATGGATTTCCTGGTTTCGCCCTGCCATTTTTCAAATATTTTTATCTAGAGAATGTCCTTGGTTCTTGTGTGTGTGTGTGTGTGTGTGTGTGTGTGTGTGTGTGTGTGTGTGTTTTATACTCAGGAGCTTTAAGCCTTGAGGTCTTGAAGATCAAGACTGTGAAATATCTCAAGAATAAGGAACTGCTGGTCTTGGTGTTATCGTTTTAAGGCCTATCGATGACCAGGATCATTTAGGGCATGACAACGTCATGTTTCTAGTGTTCAGGATAACCTGCTGTCAGGGTCAGTCAGGGCTGCAACACATCATGTTTCTATCCCTTAGAACTATATACTACCAGGGTCATTTGGCAGCAATTATCATAAATTAATCTTGTATCATTAGGACAGTTAGGAGAATAAGGTATACTACTACTGCTAATAATAATAATAATAATAATAATAATAATAATAATAATAATAATAATAACTACTGAGGTATCAGAGCCATATACTGTATGCCCGTGGTTAATTAAGCGTCCACTGGCCTAACATACCCGTGTCAAGCATCCAGTAGGGTTCTGGAGGAAGGGTTTTCCACTCCTTTAAAGAAACAAAGTCCCACACTGCTAGTGGGATATTACAGTTGTTCGTCATCCTCCTCAGTACAGCTCGTGGCATTTAAATCTTTGTTATAAGTGATCTGGAAGGGCTTGAGGCCTTACCCTGCTGTATTATGGGCGAGATTGAAAATGAATTACGAAAGTTGTTTCAAAATTCGACCGGGACAGTGCACAGTAACTTTACTGACACACAGGAATAGATGTGTAGGGAAGCGTGTGCACGTAGCTAGAAAATGAACTCTGCAAGTCCGGCTACGTCTGTCTCTGCTGTGCAGCTGTTGATTTATGTCTAGTTATACCTATCAGTATATTGAACCAGTAACACATCGGCCGTCTCCTACAAGGTAAGGTTATCCAAAGAGAACACACTCTCCATCATTCAGTCAAAAGCTCTCTTGCCAGATGTGTGCAGATATACCAATTCCAATGACCCTCCAATTTGCACCATCCTCACATAATTCTTTACTTCACGAATATTATTACTGGCCACTATCACAGTAGACAATGTAAACACCTCTTATATTATTATTATTATTTCCATAATAATAATAGTTGTTGTTATTAGTAATATTGTTATTAGTATTAGTACATCACCATTTTCAGCACCACCTCCACTACCACCATCACCACCACCATCACCACCATCATCACCATTACCACTACCACCATCACCATTAACACCACCATCTACCACCACCATCATCACTACCATCACCACCACTACCACCATCATCACCAACATCATCGCCAACATCACCATCACACAACCACCATCACCACAACCACCACCACTATCATCACCACCACCAATATTCATTTCCATATATAGTAATACCAATTTCAATTAAGCCTCTTAATTTCTTCCACAAAAGTAAACATAATCCTCTTCAAAATATTCTTCTCAATATATATATATATATATATATATATATATATATATATATATATATATATATATATATATATATATATATATATATTATTTATTAACACATCGGCCGTTGCCCACCAAGGCAGGGTGGCCCGAAAAAGAAAAACTTTCAACATCATTCACTCCATCACTGTCTTGCCAGAGGCATGCTTACACTACAGTTATAAAACTGCAACATTAACACCCCTCCTTCAGAGTGCAGACACTGTACTTCCCATCTCCAGGACTCAAGTCCGGCCTGCCGGTTTCCCTGAATCCCTTCATAAATGTTACTTTGCTTCCACTCCAACAGCACGTCAAGTATTAAAAACCATGTCTCCATTCACTCCTATAAAATACGCTCATGCATGCTTGCTGGAAGTCTAAGCCCCTCGCACACAAAACCTTCTTTACCCCCTCCCTCCAACCTTTCCTAGGCCGACCTCCTACCCCGCCTCCCCTCCACTACAGATTTAAACACTCTCAAAGTCATTCTACTTTGTTCCATCCTCTCTAAATGTCCAAACCTCCTCAACACCCCTCCTCAGCCCTCTGGATAGTAGTTTTGGTAATCCCTCACCTCCTCCTAATTTCTACACTACGAATTCTCTGCATTATATTCACACCACACATTGATCTCAGACATGACATCTCCATTGCCACCAGCCTTCTCCTTGTTGCAACATTCACCACCCATGCTTCACACCCATATAAGTGTTGGTAAAACTATACTCTCATACATTCCCCTCTTTGCTTCCACGGACAAAGTTCTTCACGCTAGACATTGATCCAAGGCAGCCAGCTTTCAGGCAGGTGGCTTACAGCTTTTCATCTCATTCCCAGCATGCATCGACACAATTAGAGATTTTTACAATGCTAGGTAAGCCACCTGCCTGAAAGCTGGCTGCCTTGGATCAACGTCTAGCGTGAGCTGGGCGCCAATGTATTGGACCAGTGTGGTACGGTCGGTAAAGCACTGCGTACCTTGTTGCAAGGTTCGAGTCTCCTTCGGCCAGAGATCAGTGTTTATATATATATATATATATATATATATATATATATATATATATATATATATATATATATATGTCGTGCCAATTAGGTAAAACTTGCTATTTTGGCTTAAATAGCAACGCTCACCTTGCCATATAAGACAAGTGAAAATTTGTGTATGCAATAATTTCGCCAAAATCATTCTGAACATAACGAAAAAATATATTTCATTGTGTTTGTTTTTATTAAATTAATGTTAACGTATCTAAAATATATTTAGTTGGGTTAGGCTAAATTAAATTGCGCTTGTTGTAATAAGGTTAGGTAGGTTTTCAAAGTTTCTCTTGGTACAAAATTATAAATTTTTACATTAACATAAATGAAAAAATATATCTTTAAACGTATAAGAGAAAATTTTAGAAAGGACTTAATTTTAGATGAGTTCTTGCTAATTGACCAGTTTTACCTAATCGGCACACAATATATATATATATATATATATATATATATATATATATATATATATATATATATATATATATAGGATAGGGTCCACCTCTGGTGCAAATTGTGGGACCCATAGCCTCGGAGAAGTGGATAAAAATCTTCAAGGAAGAATATTTGGATTTCTTCCTGAAGCCATTTGAATATTCCACTTCTCCTACCACCCATATATAATATATATATATATATATATATATATATATATATATATATATATATATATATATATATATATATATATATATATATATATATATATATATATTGTTGAGGGTAGCCTCGTTAAACAGTTTCCTCAAGTAATGGCTTTTCCTAAGCATAATTTTTCTCTCCCTTAAGAGCTTACAAAAACTTAATATTGAGTAAAGTTTGTCTGGCGTCACCTAAGACTAGCACCCATTTTTGTATTTTTTTTAGCCAGTGGTGGTGGTGAGGGAATTTTTTTTTTTTATACATTACGACCCTCTGAAATTTACTGTTGAATATTCATTCGAATGAAAACATACACTGATGCATTTTTATTTCATAGATAATGCAATAAAGTAATTAAATACAGTATTACGTTATGGGGGAGGGGAAAAAAACATTTATCTCTCCGGAGACTAATTTTCCCCGACAAGCTTTGTAATGTATGCGTTTCTGACTGCTCTTCCTCACTGATTTTTTTCTCTCTTTCATTCGCTGCAACACTCGAGTACAGGTACAGGTAAGTACAGGAAGGCAGAGTGAATTTCTCGAGTTGAGTGGACGGAGGAACGAGACTTCAACAATCTTGGAATATTATAGAAGTGGTTTAGAAAAAGCAACAAGTTCATGGATGAGACACATGTGCCACATTATACTTAACATCTGGTAGGCCGATACAGTAGTTATTACAGAGTGAAATATTCCAGAAAAATGTTAAAAGCTTAGCAGAAAAGATTTAATTTTTTGACTCAATTCTGGAATGCTTCTTAAATTCTTAACAATTGACTTTGTATTGCTGCTGGCTGGCTGTGTTTTCTGATACTAATACTAGCTAAAATGTCTTATCTCAATGCTGCCTATCATTTCTAATAAAAATGCTGCCTATGGTTTCTCATCATATTGCTGGCCATTTTTTTTTAATAAAGGCTGTTTTGTAATAATGATTAAGTTTTCTAAAAAAAGGCAAAGTTTTCTAATAACAATTCTGGTTGTTTTCTAATTATAATACTGGAATGTTAATTACTATGTAATGGGAGAATTTTCACGTGAATTCTTCAACAGTATCACCTCTAGTAACCTACTGAATTCTCACTTAAATTCTTGCCCAAATATTTTGTGTACGCTTCATGTACTGTATTTCCTTAGATACGCATAATTAAGATTTTTTTTTATCACTCCTGGGTTATAATGTTTAAACTCTCACTGTATATGTATTACATACTGATGCAAATTTACGTAGCGACGTTTAAGGTAAACACGTACCCAGTCCTGCCTAGTCTCGCGACAGACTTGTAGAAGAGTGAGACAAACTCTTAAATATATATTTAAAGGAGAGGTTTAGGATATTTGTTCTTTGGAATGCCATCTGAACTGTCATATCTTTGCGGCTCTGCAAGGAGAGAGATTATGTGTGAAAGATGGTGAAAGTGTTGAAAGATGGTGAAAGTGTTGAAAGATGGTGAAAGTGTTGAAAGATGGTGAAAGTGTTTCTTTCTTTTTTGGGTCACCCTGCCTCGGTGGGAGACGGCAAGCTTGTCGCATATATATATATATATATGTCGTGCCGATTAGGTAAAACTTGCGATTTTGGCTTAAATAGCAATGCTCTTCTTGCCATATAAGACAAGCGAAAATTTGTGTATGCAATAATTTCGCAAAAATCATTCTGAACCTAACGAAAAAAATATATTTCATTGTGTTTGTTTATTATTAAATTAATGTTAACGTATCTAAAATATATTTAGTTGGGTTAGGCTATATTAAATTGCGCTTGTTATAATAAGGTTAGGCAGGTTTTCAAAGTTTCTCTTGGTACAAAATTATAAATTTTTACATTAACATAAATGAAAAAAATATATCTTTAAACGTATAAGAATTTTTTTTAGAAAGGACTTAATTTTAAATGAGTTCTTGCTAATTGACCAGTTTTACCTAATCGGCACGACATATATTATATATATATATATATATATATATATATATATATATATATATATATATATATTATATTATATTTTTATTATTATATTATATGTATGCTTCTTCGTTCTTATGTTCTTAAACGTTTGGTCAGTGTGATAAAAGCAGCTCAACCGTTAAATTGAGGCTAGTGTTTTGGAAGCTCTTCTCTCCCTTGATAGATCTTCCTCATTACCTGAGCTCTGCTGAGAGATCGCCTGACGTGAGCATAAGGCAGCCCACTAAATTTTAATCATCCAGCGGAAAATCTGGATCTGTTGGCCGGGTTTAGTGTAACATCCGCTTCTGGGAATAAGCTAAAGAAATGTGTTTCTTAGCGGCATTCTTAGAACTGGTAGCTTCCAAAAAATAAAGGATGGCAAAAATATGATAAATAAATAAATATATACATATATTAATATATATATATATATATATATATATATATATATATATATATATATATATATATATATATATATATATATATATATATATATATATATATAGTCGTGCCGATTAGGTAAAACTTGCGATTTTGGCTTAAATAGCAACGCTCACCTTGCCATATAAGACAAGTGAAAATTTGTGTATGCAATAATTTCGCCAAAATCATTCTGAACATAACGAAAAAAAATACATTTCATTGTGTTTGCTTATTATTAAATTAATGTTAACGTATCTAAAATATATTTAGTTGGGTTAGGCTAAATTAAATTGAGCTTGTTGTAATAAGGTTAGGTAGGTTTTCAAAGTTTCTCTTGGTTCAAAATTATAAATTTTTACATTAACATAAATGAAAAAAAATATATCTTTAAACGTATAAGATAAATTTTTAGAAAGGACTTAATTTTAAATGAGTTCTTGCTAATTGATCAGTTTTACCTAATCGGCACGATATATATATATATATATATATATATATATATATATATATATATATATATATATATATATATATATATTTATATATATATATATATATATATATATATATATATATATATATATATATATATATATATATATATATATATATATATATATATATATATATATATATATATATATATATATATATATATATATATATATATATATATATATATATATATATATATATATAGAGAGAGAGAGAGAGAGAGAGACCTCTTTGTGTATATACATTGGCAGATATAAATCTCTCGGAATATAAACACTGAGAATCACACATATCTCGGTGAATATACACCGAAAGACACACATCTCTGTGTATATACAATGTGTCACGCACGCATCTCTATGTATGGGTATACACTTAGACAAACACACATCTCGGGGAATACACACACACACACAAAGAAAGGTTTTCTGCAGCAGTCAGCTGCAAATTATCACAGAGATAAGCGAACCCAGTTGTACCAAACACCGGAGTTCATTTGAAGGATGTGTCGAACCCGTTTCAATATCGTGATCCCACCACTCGAATTAACTGCTCATTTAGGCTAATGACCGCCATTACGCTGTGACCCCTCCCCCCTATAGCTATTAACGCAATGAATGCTATAACGAAATAGTGAAGCAGGAGGACGAGACTGGACGCTGGCGGACTTTGACCCATGTGATGAATTTGTCTCTAAGAAGCTAACTTTCTCTTAAATACCACTTAAGTTCAAGTGATCGCTCGTTCGATATGGAGAGCACTTGATGAGGGTTGAGTCTCGTTTCTATAACCTCGGTAAAGAACATAGGATAATGTACACAAATAACCCGTCACGGTTCTGTGCCTTTTTGTTATTTATTATTTGGAAATTTGCATCTGTACCCATCAAATTAGATTGAATCTTCTTGCGGGTTACATGTACCAACAGCTAGAGTTTAACGCTGTTAGAAGCGGCAATCTCAAATTACTTTATGTAGTGTACTGTAGTAGCATACAGTACACCAGCCCTGAGTTTGAAGCCAGTCAGATGAGTAATTTTCTAGTTATCATACTGGAACTAATATTCCAATTTTTTTCCAGTAAAACTGGAAAACTGGTTTCTACACAGCTCTAAACTAATCCAAGCCTTCCTCTATAGTAAATAAGATAAACTAGTTACCAAAGTTTGAAGCCGATCAGTCAAGGCACATGATAAATGCACAGTGGGAATAAAATCTTATCGGCATTCAATGTGTTCACAGAATTTAAAAAGAAAAAAAAAAGAGTCAAACTCCTCAAAAAAATTAGAACTTGTACAGAAGAGGAACTAAATCAGTGTTTAGGGGCAACAAGACTTAAAAATTAAGTCAATTCCAACAAGGTCTACAGAAGTGTTTATATTAATTGGAACAGTGATGAAATAAGACTTGGAAAATTAATGTTTATTTGAAAAAGACACGGCAATGATATGACAAATAATTTATTTAATAAGAGATATGACTACCTTTTGCCTCTATAAGCATTTACTTAATGTTTTTGCATAAAATCGACCAATGTGAATACATTTTAGCAAGTTTTTCGTCGTGGTACCAGATCCTAATAACAACAGCAAATAGCTTCTCCACAGTTGAACAGTCCTGTTTCACGGTTATGTGTTTGGTTATTGCCCAAAGATTCTCAACTGGGTTGAGGTCAGGAAAATTTCCAGGCTAGTTTAGAATGCTTAGCCCACTCTCTTCGAAGAATGTCAGCATTTTTCTGGAAGTGTGACATGGAGCAAGATCCAGTTGGGAAATACCTTCTCCATCAGAGAATTCTATATAAAATGGGAAGCAAATGAAGTGTCAGAATTGCCTTATATTTGTCACTGTTCATCATTCCCTCAACAATAACAAGCCGTCCAGGGCCTTTAGTACTAAAACTACCCTATAAAATCTTACTTGGGTGTTTTGGCGCTTGTTGAATGTGTCCATTCTGAAGAGGTTCGCCATTGCTCAATCTCACTACTACTGATCTCTACCAATGTACTTTAAAATGCGCCTCATCTGAAAATATAACTTTTTTCTCCATTCATCTGTCATCTATCCCTTATGATCGAGTGCCCACCGCAGCCGTTTTTCTTCATAGAAGCAGTCAATAATTTTGTTTCTTCACCGGCTTTCTGGCAGACCTGCCAACTTCAAGTAGCCTTCGTCAAACAGTTGAAGAATCAACATTTACGTCAGCTGAAGCCAAATCTCTATGTAAATCCTTGCTGGTTTTCTTGGAAGCCTTCACACTATTTCTTATGATAACCTTGTCATTGTAATGCGTTGTCTTCCACATCTTCCTCGACGCAGCGCTCCCCAGTCACCAGTGTCGTCAGCTCTCTCCAGAATCCCACCAACAGTTGACTTTGCTAGGCTTCAATTTTTGGCAATCTGTCTGATACTCAAATCATCATGTTTTCTAAGAGCTACAATATTTACACTCTTCCTAGGTGTAACATCCATCATAAATTTCAGTGAGAATCACTCACGGAGCATGCTTGCAGGAATAGCCTAACAGAACAACAGCTGTTGTAGCACTGACGAGAGTCGCAGGTAACACCACAACTGATTGGTTGCCAGGAGTCGGTATCAAACTCTTCTGAAAAGGATCCAAACTACATTAATTAAGCCGGAGACTAAGATATATGAAATAATCACAAATTTACTGCTGTCCCAATTAATTTGCACATTACTGTAAGAATTCATACAGAAGAGAAACCATACACATTGCAACAAGAAATAACACAAGAAGGTTGTTTCGTTGTTGTTTAGCTGTATACTAAAATTCATAATGTCTCTGACTTGTAGACCAAGTGAGGCGCAGGTTTTCTCTTAATTTTCCTGTTAAGGGAAAAAGAGTTACTCTCGTGTAACCCTCATTGTGTAGTTGATCAGGAATTCTAGCAAGGAGAGGAAGGCGTGTCTCGTGACGCTATGCTACATAAATGTGTTCTTCATAAAACTGTTTGCGAGGAAGGAAGAATCCACTAGCCCCTTCCGGGAGGGCTAAATCCCTCATAGGGCTGAGGGGAGAAGCTGAGAGATACCCCATTTACTGGAGAATATTCTTCACAGTCATGTACCTCCTATCCTCTAATGTCCTCAGGTTGAGTTTCCTTAACTCACTTGCTGGGGTTAAACCCCGGGAGCCATTTGTCGGACCCGAATTGTAGCCTATCCAGATGCCGTTGTAGTCTTTCCTGATCCTCCCACTTGTATTCTCATCATCAACGAACAGCGATACTTCTGAATCTATTCCTTCCATCATGTCATTTACGTATACAAGAAACAGTACCGGACCTAGGACTGACTCTTGTGGAACCCCACTCGATACATGCGCCCACTCTGACACTTCATCACGTACCAACACTCATACGAGTATTTCCTTCCTGATCTATTGCAGTACTTTCTCTACTATTCCTGCCTTCTCCAATTTTTGAGTGGTACTGGGTCAAAAGCCTTCTTGTAGTCCAAAAAGATGCAGTCTACCCACTTCTGTCTCTTCTGTCTTACTTCTGTCATCTTATCGTAGAACGCAAGTAGACTTGTAACACATGATTTCCCTGAAGTCGTGCTGATTGTTATGTATGAGCCCAGTCCTTTCGATGTGCTCCACCACTCTTCCACTGATAATCTTTTCCATAACTTTACCTACTATACATGTCAGTGACACTGGTCTATAGTTTAATGCTGCCTGTCTGTCTCATTTCTTAAAAATTGGAACTACATTTGCTGTCTTCCACACCTCAGACAATTGTCCTGTTTCGATAGATTTATTGAAGATTGATGCTAGCGGCACAGACAGTTCCTTTGCTTCCTTTCTCAGGACCCATGGAGATTTGTTATCTGGGCCCACTACCTTCGAGGTATCTAGTTCATCTAGCAATTTCTTCACCTCCTCCTTGGTTATGAGTATTGTGTCCAGCACTTGCTGGTGCACCCTACCTCCTCGGTTTAGTGGAAGCATTTCTGTCTCTACTGTGAATACTTCTCTAAATCTTATGTTAAGTTCTCCACATACTTCCTGGTCACTTTTCAGCTCTCCTTCTTCTTTCCTCAGCCTGATTACCTGGTCCTTGACTGTTGTTTTACTCCTAATGTGACTGTATAACAACTTTGGTTCAGATTTGGCTTTTGATGCTTTGTCATTCTCGTACTGCCTCTGGGCTTCTCTCCTTATCCCAGCATATTCGTTTCTGGTTCTTCTGCTCAACTTCTTGTTTTCTTGAGTCCTTTGCCTTCTATACTTTTTCCATGCTCTACCACACTTGGCTTTGGCCTCTTTACTCCTCCAGTTAAACCATGGGCTCACTCTGGTCTTACCACTTTTTTCTGTTACCCTTTGGTATGAACTTCTCTGCCTCCCTACACTTTGTGGTCACTAATTCCCTCATTTCATTTATTGTCTTTCCCTCTAGTTCTCTTTCTCACTAAACTTCATGCAGGAATCTCTTTATGTCTATGTAGTCCCCATTTTAGAAGTTTGGCTTCTCCCATCCTTCTTGTGTTGCTGCATTCTCCACTGTTAACTCTACAAGGTATTCAAAACTCAGGACGTCGTGATCACTAGCGCCAAGGGGCCTCGCGTGTGTGATATCCCCTATGTCCGAACTGTTCAAGGTGAATATGAGATCCAGCCTTGCTGCAACATCCTCTCCTCTCTCTCTGGTTGTATCCCTAACATGTTGGTGCATGAAGTTTGCAGGGGTCGCTTCACAGCTCCTGGCCCCGCGTCTTCACTGGTCGCTACAAGGTCACTCTTCCTGCTCCATGAGCTTTATCATACCTCTTCTTAAAGCTATGTATGGATCCTGCTTCCACTACATCACTTTCCATACTATTCCACTTCCTGACAACTCTGTGACTGAAGAAATACTTCCTAGCATCCCTGTGATTCATCTGAGTCTTCAACCTCCTTGTTGCTGTGTTCCATCTCTGGAACATCCTTTCTCTGTCCACCTTCTCTATTCCTCTCAGTATTTTATATTGTGTTATCATATACCCCTATCTCTCCTGTTCTCCAGTGTCGTCAGGTCAATTTACCTTAACCTCTCCTCGTAGGACATGCCCCTTAGCTCCGGGACTAGTCTTGTTGCAAACCTTTGCACTTTCTCTAATTTCCTTACGTTCTTGGCTAGGTGTGGGTTCCAAACTGGTGCTGCATACTCCAATATAGGCCTGACGTAAACGGTGTACAGGGTCCTGAACGATTCCTTATTGAGATGTCGGAATGCTATTCTTAGGTTTTCTAGGCGTTCATATGCTGCAGCAGTTAAATGGTTGATGTGGGCTTCAGGATATGTGCCCGGTGTTATACTCACATCGAGATTCTTTTTCTTGAGTGAGGTTTGTAATCTCTGGCCCCCTAGGACTGTACTCCGTCTGCGGTCTTCTTTGCCCTTCCCAAATCTTCATGACTTTGCACTTGGTGGGGTTGAACTCCAGGAGCCAGTTTCTGAATCAGGCCTGCAGCCTGCTCAGATCCCTTTGTATTTCTGCCTGGTACTCGTCCGACTGAATTCTTCTCATTAACTTCACATCATCTGCAAAGAGGGACACTTCTGAGTCTGTGTGTGTGTGTGTCTGCATGTATTTTGTAAGAATTCCTTTCGGCTAGGCAGCTAGATCCAAACCCTTCATGCTAGGTACTGACCCAGCCTTGCCGGAGAGTGCAGTGTGTTGATCCTGGGATCTACATATACAACGCTGTTACAACACTGTGAAAAATGGCACAGGCGATAATGAGTAAGGCCGGGCACAGGTGCGCCCGGCCTACCATAAATGCCAGGATACTTTAAATTGCTATCAGTTTGACGAGCTTTTCCTGTCAGCCAGCCAGGTGGAGCTGCTCTGCCTCACCAGCCAGGTGGAGCTGCTCTGCCTCACCAGCCAGGTGGAGCTGCTCTGCCTCACCAGCCAGGTGGAGCTGCTCTGCCTCACACTCACCACAGCACTGACGCTGTATTGTGATGCCGACCACAGTGCTGATATTGTGTTATAACACAGACCACAGCATTGCAAAGTCCAGGTTGTAAATTGTTTTTCTGGAGTCAATACTTTATAAATTCTGTAATGTGTTAGGGTAAACGTAAGGGAGGTAGTAGTGGGGGGGGGGCGAGGGTAGGAGGTTGCTATGGGGGTAATAATGGGGAGGGTGTTGGAGTAGTGAGAGGGGGGGGGGGTTGAGGAGAGGAAGTGATAGGTCAGGACACGAAATACAGAATCATGTTTGGAGTGTCTGAGTTAACAAACTTAAAAAAAAAAATCCAATATTTTTGTTTATAATTTGGAAAGCCAAAAATGGTCCATATATCTTTAACGACGCTGAACGTCAAGTGCGGACGCATTTACGTTTGCAATTAAGCTTCATATTTTCTATTCTCCTTTTCATTTATTTTCTATTTTTGAGTAAATCGTTGACCGAGCTAAAATTCAGATTTTTTTTTTTTTGCCTCTGTGTCAGGGTTCACTTTGAATTCAATTTTATTTTTTGCATTCCTATGTTTTTTCCTCTCGTTTTGTTGCATCTTTTCTAAAACATCTTTTTTACCTTATAGTTCCATTTGTGTCTTTGCGTCTATTTTCTCAACACCTATTTCCAATTTAACTCTTTTCTATCTGTTAAATATATATTGGCAATAAGCGATCTCTGTACATTTTCCAGCTTGAAAAGGACCTGCCTAGTATGGGCCAGTAGGCCTATAGAATTGTTTCCCTATTCTTGTCTTCTTATATCTGTCTCTCGCCTAAAAAGGAACATCAACACCGCCATCATTGTCGTTATTTATCCTGTTTTCAGAGTTCTCATTATCGACCTATATTTTTCTGGCCTTAGCTGCATAGTGTTCACTGTGTGACACATCATCTGAGTGAATTATTCCTGTCTTTTACTTGTTTCTTACGTTCTGCGCGAGGTTCTTCCTGCGCTCAGTTTTGCGTTCGTGTTGAGTTCTTCAATCTTCCGATACGTAAGAAGTTGGGATTTGTCACCACTGGGCATCCTATTGTTTTCGCTTTCCCACTTGAAGATTCTTTTGATATCTGATTGTAATTTTTCTGTATCTTCGAGTGAGATGAATTTATGCTCACTTTGGTATCGTCTGCCAAGGATGATTAGGAAGCTGTAGCTGGTGGTTTTATTTATATCAGCTATGAGGATAAGAAACATGGTGGCGAGCCGTGCCTTGGAGTGCTGAACTGTATACCTTGTACCTTGTTATGTTTGTTAGAAATGTCAATATCCTCTTCCTGTTTTTCCTGGCATATCTGGTGACTTCATCTTATAGGCTATGACTCGTTGGTGACATTTAACAAATTCTCTTTATTTTTTTTTTTCAAAATCCGTGTAGGCCAACATTTACGTTTTAGTTTCCTCCCGTAGTCTCAAATATTTTGTCACTATGGTCTAATAGTTGTAACAGAAACAGACATAATCTTCGCACTCTGAATCGCAACGCAATTTTAAAGAGTTTCATGATGTTTGTTGGTAGTACTAATACTTTGTATTTTTTTCCCGTCGCTCTACTGCTTCCTTAATAAAGAGGGGACTAACGTCTGCATTTTTTAAGGCCACAGTAATTTCTCCCGAACCTTGGCTCTTCCTCCAACGAAATCTAAATAATCGTGTTATTAGTCATTGCATTATGGATGCTGAATTCAGTAACTTCATGCCTGGGCGTATATATTGGAGCATCAAAGTGTAGTGAACACTCTTTAATTAGAGAGTAAATAAAATTCATGTTGAGTAAACATATTCCAGCGTCGGATTTAAATGAAAACCTGATGTGATTACGCAATTCGCGTTGATTAATCATATTCCAGCACCGAACGTGAATAGAATTTTTTACACTAATGGCTTGACACGTCCCCAAGAAGACCATCGTCACCACAGTGTAGTGAATCTCAACTTCAGGTATAAACTTCAGGTAAGCTCCGTATCCACAACAATGGCAGCCATTATTCGTTCTTCACTTGACCTCCTTTCCCATAAAAATGTCACTTCTTATTTCTAGTATCTGCCGAAGAGGTTCTCAGATAACTAGTCTCCTGCTTTTGTCTCCACGTGGGTTACCCTCTTGAACACACACACACACACACACACACACACACACACACACACACACACACACACACACACACACACGCACACACACACACGAAATCTTTCAATCAGATTCTCATGAAATAATAATCATTACGAACGTGAGAGATAATGAAGGTGCTTGGAATTCAATCCCTTTTAAAAGTGGTTAAGTAGCAAGTAGAAGTTTTCAAGAGAAAACTGGACCACTACCCTCAACAAGTGCTGGATCAGCCAGGTTGTGAGAGCTGTGTGGGCCAGCGGTCCACTGGCAGCAGCACTCCGGTTCAACAGGCAGTTACAGGAGAGTCTGGACACAGACCGGTACAGGAAACAATGTTGTTACTGAAACCACTTTCCTGAAATGTTTCTGAAACTGTATCGTTGAGGACTTAGAGAGGATTATCAGTAATGGTCCATTTATACATTTCGATACAGATAGTGCGGACTATGTATTTTCTGCGACTATATTGCAAACTAGACTACAAATTGGCTGTGTCTAAAATACTTTTAACCTACGTCTACACGTCCGACGGAAAAAGAAAATAATAGTTTTAAAACCTCTTGAATACAGGACAGTCAAGACGAAAATTTATTGACAAGGATTTTTATCTTAATTGCCAGAGTATTGGAAACAGATTTTCAGAGAAAATCTCAACATACGCATTGTACAATAAGGAGACACAAACTCAGAAGATTAATTCTTGAAGAGGATCCCAGAAGGGGATCGAAATATACAGACCAATTAATCTTCTGAGTTTCCGTCTTCATGTGAGTTATTACTGAACACTAACAACTGTTCACGACTCTTTAGTTATCCATTGTACAATAAGTATAAGAACAGTGAGGGAGATATCCTTGGTTATTTAGTCAGGTTTCAAGCTTATCGATTGCATGCGGTTCATTGAGGCTTCAGTTCACCTGTTGCAGTAACAATCAAGGAAAAGTTTGTCTCTAAAATGTGAATTTGAAATAAACGCTCAGTGTATAATACAGCGAGAGAGATACGTCTCTCGGTGTATACACACTGTGTGATACATATAGCGTAAGACTCCGGTGTTCTGGCTGGTTGCAAGGATACCTCTCAGTTACAAGAATACCTCTCAGTTGCAAGGATACCTCTCAGTTGCAAGGATACCTCTCAGTTGCAAGGATACCTCTCAGTTGCAAGGATACCTCTCAGTTGCAAGGATACCTCTCAGTTGCAAGGATACCTCTCAGTTGCAAGGATACCTCTCAGTTGCAAGGATACCTCTCAGTTGCAAGGATACCTCTCAGTTACAAGGATACCTCTCAGTTGCAAGGATACCTCTCAGTTGCAAGGATACCTCTCAGTTGCAAGGATACCTCTCAGTTGCAAGGATACCTCTCAGTTGCAGGAATACCTCTCAGTTGCAAGGATACCTCTCAGTTGCAAGGATACCTCTCAGCGTGTACACTCTGAGAGTTTACCTTAATCTCAGTGTTCTTGACTGGTTACTGTCCAGTGTTAATGACCCCGGTGTAGTCGATAGGCTTTAGACCTTATAAACCAGCCATTTGAAATAGTTAACATTCTGTTTTAACTTTCCCTCCGGTCTCTTCCACCATATCTAAAACCAGCCTACTCAGCTTTCCCTTCCCTCCTTCCATCCCCTCCTTCCTTCCCCTCCTTCCATCTCCTCCTTCCCTTCCCTCGCCCCCTTCTTTCCTTCCCATTTCCCCACACCCTATTACATGTTATTTTCACAAGAAAAACTATATATCGTGCAAAATGTTTTGGTATGAGCACTTGCAGATAATGGGTGAAAATAACTAAGAGAGAGAGAGAGAGAGAGAGAGAGAGAGAGAGAGAGAGAGAGAGAGAGAGAGAGACTGGTAAACGCTAGAACGTAAGGATAGAATATAATCAACGATAGTTTCAAAGGATAGGAGAATCTGAAGTCAATCTTGGTACCTCCCATGTTGCTGGGTCGTGAAGAATACAGACACTGAGACAGAGAACAGATGATCCTATCCTCCGGGACACTCCAGCCAAGTACTGTGATTCTCTGTCTTGGGGCTGTGATTCTCTGCCTCAGGGCTGTGATTCTCTGCCTCAGGGCTGTGATTCTCTGTCTCGGGGATGTGATTCTCCGCCTCGGGGCTGGGATTCTCTACATCGGGGTCGCGATTCTCTGCTTCGGAGTCTTGATTCTCTGCCTCGGGGCTGTGATTCTCTGCCTCGGGGCAGTGACTCTCTGCCTCGAGGCTGTGATTCTCTGCCTTGAGCTGTAATTCTCTGCCTCGGGGCTCTATTATCTGCCTCGGGGCTGTATTATCTGCCTCGGGGCTGTATTATCTGCCTCGGCTGTATTATCTGCCTTGAGGCTGCTATATCTGCCTTGAGGCTAGTATTCTGCCTCGGTCTGTATATCTGCCTCGGGGCTGTATTATCTGCCTCAGCGGCTGTATTATCTGCCTCGGGGCTGTATTATCTGCCTCGGGGCTGTATTATCTGCCTCGGGGCTGTATTATCTGCCTTGAGGCTGTATTATCTGCCTCGGGCTGTATTATCTGCCTCGGGGCTGTATTATCTGCCTCGGGGCTGTATTATCTGCCTCGGGGCTGTATTATCTGCCTCGGGGCTGTATTATCTGCCTCGGGGCTGTATTATCTGCCTCGGGGCTGTATTATCTGCCTTGAACTAACATCTTGTAACTACTACTACACACACTATACCCAACAGACCAAGTGTCTATCGACAAGTACCTTTGATAGCTAGTAACAATAACAACAACTACAACTACTGATACTACTACTACTACTACTACTATTACTATTACTACTACTACTACTAATGATAATAAGAAGAATGCTACTACTACTGCTATTACTACTACTACTTCTACTAGTACTACTACTATTTCTATTAATATACACACACACGGTGAAGAGGCGGGGCCAGGAGCTATGAATCGTCCCCTGCAACCACAATTAGGTGAATACACACACACACACATACACAAAAACATGTGCCTAGGACAAAATGGTAACTAACTAACATAGTCATTGCAGTGATGTATAACCCACCACAGAACTGCAGGAGGCCAAGAGAGGAATATGAAGAGAGCAATAGAGCAATGGTGAACACACTGGCTGAGGTGGAAAGAAGAGCTCACCCGAGCAGAGCAAAGTTACTGGTTATGGGCGACTTCAACCACAGGGAGATCGATTGGAAAAACCTGGAGACACATGGGGGTCCCGAAACATGGAGAGCCAAGATGATGGACGTGGTACTGAAAAACCTCATGCACCAACATGTTAGGGACACTACCAGAGAGAGAGGGGAGGATGAACCAGCAAGACTGGACCTCGTGTTTACCCTGAGCGGATCGGACATTGAGGACATCACATATGAAAGGCCCCTTGGTGATAGTGATCACGTGGTTCTGAGCAGTGAATACATAGTAGTGATACAAGTGGAGAGGGTAACAGGAGTTGAATGGTAAAAGCCGAGCTATAAAAGAGGGGACTACACAGGTATGAGGAACTTCCTGCAGGAGGTTCAGTGGGACATAAAATTGGTAGGAAAGTCAGTAAACGAAATGATGGAATACGTAACAACAAAATGCTAGGAGGCAGAGGAAAGGTTTGTTCACAAGGAAAGAAGTGTTGAATGAAATACACACAACTGAGGACGAGTTGAAGAAGCTGCTAAGTGACCTTGACACCTCAAAGGCGGTGGGACCGGACTACATCTCTCCGTGGGTCCTTAGAGAGGGAGCAGAGACGCTGTGTGTGCCACTAACAACAATTTTCAACACATCCCTTGAAACTGGGCAACTACCTGAGGTATGGAAGACGGCAAATGTAGTCCCCATCTTTAAGAAAGGAGACAGAAACGAGGCACTAATCTGTAGACCAGTGTCACTGACGTGAATACTATGCAAAGTCATGGAGAAGATTATAAGAAGAATGGTGGAGCACCTGGAACGGAACAAGATTATAAACGACAACCAGCACGGATTCATGGAAGGCAAATCCTGTGTCACAAACCTTCTGGAGGTAAGACACGAGAAACAGGGGTGGGTTGATTACATTTTCTTGGACTGTAAGAAGGCCTTCGACACAGTTCCTCACAAGAGATTAGTGCAGAAGCTAGAGGATCAGGCACATATAACAGGAAGGGCACTGCAATGGATCAGAGAATACTTGACAGGGAGGCAACAACGAATCATGGTACGTGATGAGGTATCACAATGGGCGCCTGTGACGAGCGGGGTCCCACAGGGGTCAGTCCTAGTACCATTGCTATTTTTGGTATATGTGAATGACATGATGGAAGGGATAGACACAGAAGAGTTCCTGTTCGCAGATGATGTGAAGTTAATGAGGAGAATTAAATCAGGTGAGGATCAGTCAGGACTACAAAGAGACCTGGACAGGCTGGACACCTGGTCCAGCAACTGGCTACTCGAATTTAACCCTGACAAATGCAAAGTCATGAAGATCGTTGAAGGGCAAAGAAGACTGCAGACAGAGTATAGGCTAGGTGGCCAAAGATCGAAAATATCACTCAAAGAGAAAGATCATGGGGTGAGTATAACACCGAGCACGTCTCCGGAAGCACACATCAACCAGATAACTGCTGCAGCAAATGGGCGCCTGCAAACCTGAGAATAGCGTTCCGATACCTCAGTAAGGAATCGTTAAATACACTGTACAACGTGTACGTCAGGCCCATACTGGAGTATGCAGCACCAGTTTGGTACCCACACCTGGTCAAGCACGTCAAGAAATTAGCGAAAGTGCAAAGGTTTGCAACAAGGCTAGTTCCAGAGCTAAGGTGAATGTCCTACGAAGAAAGGTTAAGGGAAATCGGCCTGACAACACTGGAGGACAGGAGGGTTAGGAGAGACATGATAACGACATACAAAATACTGCGAGGAAGGGGAATAGTCTGGTAAGTGAGGTAGTGGAGGCAGGAACCATACATAGCTTTAAGACGAGGTATGATAAAGCTCATGGAGCAGGGAGAGAGAAGACCTAGAAGCGATCAGTGAAGAGGCGGGGCCAGGAGCTATGACTCGACCCCTGCAACCACAACTAGGTGAGTACACACACCATAAGACAGACCAACACTGCATGCACATGAGGTATTAAAGCACAACAGAACTGAAAAAAATAGGCAGATACTGATCATATAATCCCATCAGAGAGGATATGACAACGGCATCAAAGATACTCAGAGATCTTGACAGGTTGAACGTGGGGAAGACGGTCATGAGAGGAACAGAAAAGAAGGGAATCTTAAAATAAAGCTTCTCAGCTTGATGTGGAGATCGTGGATGACAACAACGTACGCAGTTTCAAGAGTAGTTATGATAGGACACGTGAGGGAGGGAAGCAATAATGCCTTAGGTGGAATTTGGATTAAGAATTTGGGCCAAGAGCTGAGGTTGTAAACACATCTGTGTTTACACATGAGTGTAAATATACAGACGCGGGCAAATACACAAAGAGTACATAAACACACAAGAGTACCAATACACACACGTCTACAAACACACACCCGAGTACAAACACACACCCGAGTACAAACACACACCCGAGTACAAACACACACCCGAGTACAAACACAACTGGTTGCACTGTCTCCCAGGACTGTGCTCATTTAGTCTCCTGCCTTTAATGTCGAGTCTTAATGGAACTAAATTGCGTTACTGGCTGCGGAAATCCATAATATTATTGGATATAACTCCAATTTCAGTGAAAATTTTAACCCAATTTACTCTATTAATTCCCCGAGCCCCGATATACCACCATAACACGTAATTATATATGTCAGACATAACACTTTTATTTAAATTGTCATGACCGAGTATGTTGTTTGTTCTGGGCTCCTGCACAAGGCCACCACTTTGCATGTAAATTACACTGGGTTGTATATTTATATCTAATTACTACTTTTTTTGCGCTTGACAAATGCGCTGTTAATGGATTTGTATCTGTTAAGAGAGATAATGCAAGAGCGGGGACTTGCGTGCTCCGTTATGGTATTAATTATTCACAAACAGGACGGGTTTATAATATGCTTAAAGAGGCGAGCGTTTTCAAGCGACAACATTAAAAAAAAAATAATATTATCACAGAGCTTAATTATGGGATTATTAAGTTGTATCAGCTTGCTCCCAGGAGGATGTAAACTCTGTGAGTGGAACAAAATCACAGGTAGCGTCATTTGGGGAGTTGTTAATATAGGCTCGCCGAACATATGAGTAAGTGTGGATGGTGTGAGTTGCACCTGGTTAGCATAGGCCATAGGCCTCTTGCTGTTTTCCTTCGATTTTATTTTTTTTCTGCCAAAGGGACACAAAACTCGTACTGTTTCATCCGCTGCAACTTGGTATCTGTTACTGTTATCTGTTACTGTTATCTGTTACTGTTATCTGTTACTGTTATCTGTTACTGTTATCTGTTACTGTTATCTGTTACTGTTATCTGTTACTGTTATCTGTTACTGTTATCTGTTACTGTTATCTGTTACTGTTATCTGTTACTGTTATCTGTTACTGTTATCTGTTACTGTTATCTGTTACTGTTATCTGTTACTGTTATCTGTTACTGTTATCTGTTACTGTTATCTGTTACTGTTATCTGTTACTGTTATCTGTTACTGTTATCTGTTACTGTTATCTGTTACTGTTATCTGTTACTGTTATCTGTTACTGTTATCTGTTACTGTTATCTGTTACTGTTATCTGTTACTGTTATCTGTTACTGTTATCTGTTACTGTTATCTGTTACTGTTATCTGTTACTGTTATCTGTTACTGTTATCTGTTACTGTTATCTGTTACTGTTATCTGTTACTGTTATCTGTTACTGTTATCTGTTACTGTTATCTGTTACTGTTATCTGTTACTGTTATCTGTTACTGTTATCTGTTACTGTTATCTGTTACTGTTTCTCGTGAAAGCTTACATTTTTATCGTTACGTGTAAAAAAATAGCTAATATTGTTTTTATGGAGTGTAAACACTCCAGGATCCCCCATCCTTCCTCTCCCGTTTGTTGTGAAACTTTCCCAAGGTAAAGCATCCCTAATTATAATACAGTTTAAAAGAGAAAGTGAAAACATTTGCACGAAACTAACGTAGGTTCTTAACTCAGAAAGTTATTTCGCTGATGTTGACAAGATGTTGAGAAAATGTTGCCAGAATGTTGATAGGATGTTGACAGAAAATACAGGAGATTTCAAAATTAACTTATCACAATGTTTGAAAGATTTTCTGTTTGAAAGGAAAATGACTTGGAAAAATTATTAAGCAAATGGTTAGGTAGATGAATATTTGTTTTGTTATTAAAGAAGATGGGAGAGAGTAATAACAGGTCATATGATGAATATGGAGAAGGATAACTAGTCATCAATTACACGAGGCTGTCAATTGCCATATTAAGGAAAATGTGAGAAACGCAAAACATCTTAAACTAGCAAACTATAGACTTCAGATACATTAATGAAAAAAATTGCTTATCGAAGGCCGTTCACAATATCTGGCCAGACCTGGACTATGGTATAGTGTCTTTATTTTAACAAACTGTCAGTAAAGCAGAAATTTTTCAAAGACGAAGAATAAAGGATCTCTCGCAACTACAAAAAAAAAAATATGAGTTATAATGAAAGGATGAAATAATTAAAGATGTTCTTGTTGCCTGATATTATAAAAAAAACGTGATAACAACATCAAATGGCCATGAAAAGCTGAGAAAAAATTCATGAAGATTCTTAGTACCTTTAACTAGGAAGAAAATATACCTCAGTCTTAAACTAAGGGATACCGAAGGAATACTAATGTTTTTCCTGAGTTATGGAAGGATGAAATGGATAAAAATAATAGGTACGTATATTAAACGGAACATTAATTATTGCAGACATGCATTGCAACATAGATATCATAGTGGAACACTATCCTTATGTTCTCCTTCTCTTACGCTTCATCCCATACTTTTTTCAATCTTTCTCTCTCTCTCTCTCTCTCTCTCTCTCTCTCTCTCTCTCTCTCTCTCTCTTCCTTTACCATACCCTACGGTGATTAATCTTTGTACAGAAGTCGGAACACCACAATAATAGTTCTGGTGTAACTACGAAGGGAACAATTCCAATAAGTAATTACGCTAAAACACAGGCCATCAGAGGCAAGACATTTAACATTGGAGTTGTGTCAGGTTGTTCTTCACTCTAGCTGCTGCTATACTTAGGGAAATGCTTCAGAGTGCACGATTAGTCTTCCCTGAACTCTGTTTCCTATCTTGTCTCCAAATTTTGATGTTGTTAATTTTTTTAATATACTTTGATTTTATTATTATTATTATTATTATTATTATTATTATTATTATTATTATTATTATTATTATTATTATTATTATTATTATTTCTCTCTCTCCCTCCCCTCTCGTACGTCATCCATATATAGAACAACTTGTGAAGATGCTAAAAGTTTTTGGTTTTACAATAGGCTGCCGTTGGTGTTGTTTATTACTCAGAGCTTCATAAATGTCATCCGTATGACAAACTAATTTTTATTAACATAGTTATTTCGCGTTTTGTATATTTAGGCTAAAGGGCTAATTCAATTATACGCTCAGCTCATTCATACTGCTGGCAATTTTAGCCCATTTCATTATTTTGGCGAATCATGAAAAAGTTTTTGGTATATTCGCACGCAAGTGAAATCTTTTTTTTTTCCAGTATTGCTGTAATTAGTTTTAGTAAAGTTGTAAGCTTGGGCAAAGTATTGTTTTTTTTGTGTTGCCCTTTCAACACTTGCTTTTGCATAAATATATGTATACATAAGAAATGGTTAAATTCACGACCACAGTTTTTAAAGTGGTGGATCGGTAAGCCAGCGGAAGGTCTCCGTCAGGTGACTAGTGACTCCAGTTGTGGGTCATCATATAACTAAGAGCCGCGTCAGAAAACACTTGTCCTGCTTCCTGGTGAATCTTACCCACCTTTTCGTAATAGGATATATTCACTAAGAGGTGTGTGGCTCAGCGTATATTTGCTGAATGATGTCTGAATTAACTGTTATAGTGAATATTCTTGTCTGAAGCAGGTTACATGCAGCGCACCCTTAATAATCCCTCCTGTAGCCGATAGGGTTTAAACCCCATTAACCAACTAAACACCGACACAAAAACGGAAGTTACAGAACGAAGCTTTTATTGTGACAACATTCAGCTCTGTGGAGAAATATTGTTCGTTTAAAAGTAATCCTGCAACTTTGTCGTCACACCTGAAGGTCTTATTCTACTAAGTACATACCCAGATGTTCACTCGTCAGTGTTTTCTAAGAGATTATGTTTAAAAAAGAATTTATTCCTAAAGAATTCATTCTTAAGCGCTTATTCTTAAACTCTGTTAATGAATAAATGTTTAACAGAATATAAAGATAAAACCAGGAAGACTGCTGTCTCAGTGACCCAGTCAGTTGGAAGACTGCTGTCTCAGTGACCCAGTCAGTTGGAAGACTGCTGTCTCAGTGACCCAGTCAGTTGGAAGACTGCTGTCTCAGTGACCCAGTCAGTTGGAAGACTGCTGTCTCAGTGACCCAGTCAGTGGAAGACTGCTGTCTCAGTACGTCAGTTGGAAGACTGCTGTCTCAGTGACCCAGTCAGTTGGAAGACTGCTGTCTCAGTGACCCAGTCAGTTGGAAGACTGCTGTCTCAGTGACCCAGTCAGTTGGAAGACTGCTGTCTCAGTGACCCAGTCAGTTGGAAGACTGCTGTCTCAGTGACCCAGTCAGTTGGAAGACTGCTGTCTCAGTGACCCAGTCAGTTGGAAGACTGCTGTCTCAGTGACCCAGTCAGTTGGAAGACTGCTGTCTCAGTGACCCAGTCAGTTGGAAGACTGCTGTCTCAGTGACCCAGTCAGTTGGAAGACTGCTGTCTCAGTGACCCAGTCAGTTGGAAGACTGCTGTCTCAGTGACCCAGTCAGTTGGAAGACTGTTGTCTCAGTGACCCAGTTAGTTGGAAGACTGCTGTCTCAGTGACCCAGTCAGTTGGAAGACTGCTGTCTCAGTGACCCAGTCAATTGGCAGATCTTAAATCTTTTCGCTTGAGCGAAAGTAATGTCTCCCTACCAACTAACTCTCAACACATGGGTAAAAAAAAAAAAATTTTAATACAGAGAAAAATCTTGCTTTGTCAACAATAATTCGTTAATGAAGTTGTGCAGTACTCGTTTTATCAAATCAAGAATTATTAAAACTCACGCTTGTGCATAATGTAGTCTAGAATGACGCTTATCTGCATTTCGTGCCTCCAGTTGCCTTCCAGCTGAAAAGATGCTATAATTTGCATTATTTATTGTCACAATTAAAGGATTATTCAGAATCCATGAAAATGCATAGATAGAATTTTAATGCTGGTAAGTATTATTGAAAGAAGATTAATAAATATTTAACTTATTTCGTGTTAGTCAATTATACTTTCATATTAATTCAATGTATTTGTTATGAAAATTAATAGAAATACAGGTTTATATAAACAGAAGAAAACACATTTATATAAAAAAACAGGCATACACAAACAGAAAAACAGCCTTATATAAACAGAAGAAAACAACCTTATATAAACAAAGAAAACATACATAACAGAAAAAAACAGGTTTATATAAACAGAAGAAAACACGCTTGTAAAAATAAGAAAATGTTGGCCTACATCAACATGGAAAACACAAAATCTAATAACTTACATGATTAGCAGAATAAACGTCTGAATTGCTTCCGAAGAAAATTAAAACTGAACTCTGGAATTTCTGACAAAATTTGCGAGGGGGGAAAAAAGAAGTTTTGGAGATGTTCGTATATTCAAATTGCACAGAGAATCTGCATACAAGTTTGCGGAACACGGGAAGTGGCTGTAGAGGAGCTCTATTGACAAGTGAAAGCCGTGAGACGTGTATCATACTCTGAGGTTTGTGTGTTTATAGGAAAGTGGCTGATGCTATCTTGACTTACCTTGTTGGGGAGATGAGAGAAGAGAATTTAATGTGAGGTATTTAATAAATTAGGCTCGTTCTAGGGAATGCCTTGATGCTAATCAAGGGGAAGGGGTGTTTTAATGCTAATTAATGGGAGCGGTGCCTTGATGTTAATCAAGGGGAAGGGTGCTTTGATATTACTCCAGGGTAGGGGGTGCCTTGATGCTAATCAAGGCAAGAGGGTTCCTTGATGTTCGTGAAGGTGTCTTGATACTGGAGAAGGGGACGCCTTCGTAACAGCGAAGGAAGTGTCTTGATACTGAAGGGCGAGATATTACGAACACAGGTGTAGTCTAGTGGCCTGCACACCTGGCTGTAGCATGATAACCACGTAAAAACGAGCAAAAAGGCAGCTGAGAGATTAAATACTTATATTTCCTTCATCTAATAGTAATCAGGTATGTACAATACATACAGCGAATGTGTACAATAAGGCAAATGCAAGCAAGAGACATAGTGAGAACAGTTGCCACCAGACTGGGAGGTAAGTCTGCCAAGGTTGATTCACGAGTGTACCACATCGCTTCACAACTTTGGTAGTCTTCCTTGTGATTGACTGGTTGAACCAAGGGGCTAGCATAATGAGGGCCCCTACTTGTCAAACCCTTAGCACATGGTGCACTGGTCAGGAGGCAGCCTATATGGGTGTGTGACATGCCCAATACAATGTAGCATACTATCAGCATGTCACACCCCCCAAAAGGGCTCTAATAGCCAGAACAAGGCATCCCTTCATGGGTAGTGTGCCACCATGGCACAAATTACTAATGGAACCACCTTTCTCCTCAACCATCCAACTCATTAAGTAGTGTTGAACCCAAAGGAACTTCCAAGTCAAACACAACCTTGGAGCGAGACAGCAGACAGTAGGGCTAGCATTGGTTCAAGACACTTGTGAACGGAAGCAAGTGTCCCATCACTAAAAATAACAAAAAACTTACTCAAATTTTACTTTATGACCATAAGGAAAATAAAAGAGTTTTACTACCCATTTTTCCCTAACACGTCCTAACAAATTACACTCTGGTGAGCCTGAAGACGATGACCACATCTGATGCCTCTCCTAATAAGCCGTCATAAGCTGGCCCTCTCCTAATAGGCCGTCATAAGCTGCCCTCTCCTAATAGGCCATCATAAGCTGCCCTCTTTTAATAGGCCGTCATAAGCTGCCCTCTCTTAATAGGCCGTCATAAGCTGCCCTCTTTTAATAGGCCGTCATAAGCTGCCCTCTCTTAATAGGCCATCATAAGCTGCCCTCTCCTAATAGGCCGTCATAAGCTGCCCTCTCCTAATAGGCCGTAATAGGCTGGCCCTCTCCTAATAGGCCATCATAAGCAGGCCCTGTCCTAACAGGCCGTCATAAGCTGCCCTCTCCTAATAGGCCATCATAAGCTGCCCTCTCCTAATAGGCCGTCATAAGCTGCCCTCTCCTAATAGGCCATCATAAGCTGGACCTCTCCTAATAGGCCGTCATAAGCTGCCCTCTCCTAATAGGCCGTCATAAGCTGCCCTCTTTTAATAGGCCGTCATAAGCTGCCCTCTCTTAATAGGCCGTCATAAGCTGCCCTCTCTAATAGGCCGTCATAAGCTGCCCTCTCCTAATAGGCCATCATAAGCTGGCCCTCTCTAATAGGCCGTCATAAGCTGCCCTCTCCTAATAGGCCGTCATAAGCTGCCCTCTTTTAATAGGCCGTCATAAGCTGCCCTCTCTAAATAGGCCGTCATAAGCTGCCCTATCCTAATAGGCCGTCATAAGCTGCCCTCTCCTAATAGGCCATCATAGGCTGGCCCTCTCCTAATAGGCCGTCATAAGCTGCCCTCTTTTAATAGGCCGTCATAAGCTGCCCTCTCTAATAGGCCGTCATAAGCTGCCCTCTCCTAATAGGCCATCATAAGCTAGCCCTCTCCTAATAGGCCATCATAAGCTGCCCTCTCTAATAGGCCATCATAAGCTGGCCCTCTCCTAATAGGCCGTCATAAGCTGCCCTCTCTTAATAGGCCGTCATAAGCTGCCCTCTCCTAATAGGCCGTCATAAGCTGCCCTCTCTTAATAGGCCGTCATAAGCTGCCCTCTCCTAATAGGCCGTCATAAGCTGCCCTCTTTTAATAGGCCGTCATAAGCTACCCTCTCTTAATAGGCCGTCATAAGCTGCCCTCTCCTAATAGGCCGTCATAAGCTGCCCTCTCCTAATAGGCCGTCATTGGCTGGCCCTCTCCTAATAGGCCGTCATAAGCTGCCCTCTTTTAATAGGCCGTCATAAGCTGCCCTCTCCTAATAGGCCATCATAAGCTGCCCTCTCTAATAGGCCGTCATAAGCTGCCCTCTTCTAATAGGCCATCATAAGCTGGCCCTCTCCTAATAGGCCGTCATAAGCTGCTCTCTCCTAATAGGCCGTCATAAGCTGGCCCTCTCCTAATAGGCCGTCATAAGCTGCCCTCTCCTAATAGGCCATCATAAGCTGGCCCTCTCCTAATAGGCCGTCATAAGTTGCCCTCTCCTAATAGGCCGTCATAAGCTGCCCTCTCCTAATAGGCCATCATAAGCTGGCCCTCTCCTAATAGGCCGTCATAAGCTGCCCTCTCCTAATAGGCCATCATAAGCTGCCCCTCTCCTAATAGGCCGTCATAAGCTGCCCTCTAATAATAGGCCGTCATAAGCTGCCCTCTCTTAATAGGCCGTCATAAGCTGCCCTCTAATAATAGGCCGTCATAAGCTGCCCTCTAATAATAGGCCGTCATAAGCTGCCCTCTCTTAATAGGCCGTCATAAGCTGCTCTCTAATAATAGGCCGTCATAAGCTGCCCTCTCTTAATAGGCCGTCATAAGCTGCCCTCTAATAATAGGCCGTCATAAGCTGCCCTCTCTTAATAGGCCGTCATAAGCTGCTCTCTAATAATAGGCCGTCATAAGCTGCTCTCTAATAATAGGCCGTCATAAGCTGCCCTCTCTTAATAGGCCGTCATAAACTGCCCTCTAATAATAGGCCGTCATAAGCTGCCATCTCTATTAATAGGCCGTCATAAGCTGCTCTCTAATAATAGGCCGTCATAAGCTGCCCTCTCTTAATAGGCCGTCATAAGCTGCCCTCTAATAATAGGCCGTCATAAGCTGCTCTCTAATAATAGGCCGTCATAAGCTGCCCTCTAATAATAGGCCGTCATAAGCTGCCCTCTAATAATAGGCCGTCATAAGCTGCCCTCTAATAATAGGCCGTCATAAGCTGCCCTCTAATAATAGGCCGTCATAAGCTGCCCTCTAATAATAGGCCGTCATAAGCTGCCCTCTAATAATAGGCCGTCATAAGCTGCCCTCTAATAATAGGGTTAATTTTTACAAAAAGAGGATTGAATCAATTTCTTTCTTGAAGTTAAACGGTTCTGATTTTTTCATTTTATAAATTTCAATATTTTAACTTAAATGTCTAGTTGGTCGGTCGGTCCATTAGCAAATTATTATATAAAAAAATATATATAGATAGATACCGAAAGCGTGACACCAAAGATATAAATAAATATTCATCAGTAATTATTATATAGTGTAGATGGAATATATTACAAACTGAAAATTAAAGGGATACCGCAGCATATTGCTTCCTCTTACAAAAAGGAGTATACTTCCAATTTCTGAGGAGACATCATTAAACTCTTCATTGTTGTTAGAAGCCTATGGGAAGCTGTATTTTCAGGAATACTTATTGCAAACCAGTATTACACTGGGTATTTAACTATAGGTGTATCTGGTGGAGTCCCCGTGAAAGATTCATTATTGTTGCTTGGGAACAATGTTCTAAATTCTAGATGCTGTCCCGAGCCCATTGTAGCCACTGCAGCCTCTTCTCCGATGTTGGCCATAACTCGGGCAATGTCCAAAGGAATGTCTAAAATGAATCTAGGGCTAGACAATTTATTTTACGAGGAAAACTGGCCAGGGCCTCGTAAATCTAGTGAAAAGTCCCTGATCAAGCCTTCCTAACCCGGGGTCGCAGGATTACCAGATGTTTCTGTTTCCATGCCCGAGGGACTGTCCTTTGGAGAAGAGTAACAAAGGGACTCTTCTTTAGCATCTGCTCTTAAAGCTGCCATGGGTGAATCCAACTCAAATCACCCTGTTAAACATGTATACTTAAAAATAACTTATTAATTTGTCCGGCTACTGGTAAAGAGGTAGGGGGAAGTTTGAAACCAGAATCAAAGAATTGTGATCACCTACTTCGGTCTCATAAACCTTGCTTTTAAGGTGTGACCAGACACAGGTTCCTGGACCAGCACCTTGTCTCCTGGGTTAAAGGAGTGAAATTTAGAAGTTTTGTCAAACCTCTGTTTCATGTTACTTGGAGTGGATTTTAGGTTGGTCTCAACCAGATTTAGGATCATAGGGTGTCTTGCAGGTGTCTTCTCCCATCCAGCCTTCCTTGACCACTTATAGGGGGTCTCTCACGTTATGCCCAAAAATCAGCTCAAAAGGACTGTACCCATTTGATTCCTGCTCAGTTTGTCACACTGCAAACACAACAGAGGAAGCGATTCATCGCAGTCTGTAGGAAAATGCATGCAATACGTACGCATTGGGACTGAGGATAGGGTGTGGACATTTTTTTATTAATTCCTAGCCTAGTTAAAGCTTCTCTGAATGCTTTTGCTGTGGTCACTCTGGACAAATTGTGGAGTGCCAAATAAATTTAATGGAAATTGGAATTGGAAAATGTTAAATAAACTTAACGGAATGTGAAATAAACTTAACGAGGGCTTTAAGAATGCCTTTAGTGTTGATACTATGCACATATATTGCCTCAGGACACCTAGTAGTTTTATTGAGAACGGTAAACAGATATTGGTTACCTGACTTGGCCTTCGGTAAGGGTCCCACCCAGTCTATGATAAAGTCCGCAAATAGTTGTCCATCAGCGGGTATGGCATGAAGCATTGCGAGTTTAATATAGTGCCGGGCTGACCCACTTGTTGACACTCACAACAGAAACATGTAACTCCGCACCTCTCGTCTTATACCTGGCCAATAAAAATGCTTTAAGATTAGGACCTGAGTTGTGAATTTCTTTGGTACCACCTATCTGGTTTCAAACTTCCCCCTACCTCTTTACCAGTAGCCGGACAAATTAATAAGTTATTTTTAAGTATACATGTTTAACAGGGTGATTTGAGTTGGATTCACCCATGGCAGCTTTAAGAGCAGATGCTAAAGAAGAGTCCCTTTGTTACTCTTCTCCAAAGGACAGTCCCTCGGGCATGGAAACAGAAACATCTGGTAATCCTGCGACCCCGGGTTAGGAAGGCTTGATCAGGGACTTTTCACTAGATTTACGAGGCCCTGGCCAGTTTTCCTCGTAAAATAAATTGTCTAGCCCTAGATTCATTTTAGACATTCCTTTGGACATTGCCCGAGTTATGGCCAACATCGGAGAAGAGGCTGCAGTGGCTACAATGGGCTCGGGACAGCATCTAGAATTTAGAACATTGTTCCCAAGCAACAATAATGAATCTTTCACGGGGACTCCACCAGATACACCTATAGTTAAATACCCAGTGTAATACTGGTTTGCAATAAGTATTCCTGAAAATACAGCTTCCCATAGGCTTCTAACAACAATGAAGAGTTTAATGATGTCTCCTCAGAAATTGGAAGTATACTCCTCTTTGTAAGAGGAAGCAATATGCTGCGGTATCCCTGAAGGTGGATACCTCGATGGGACTTTTCTGCTGCTTAAGGTATTTGACTTAGACTATAAAACTGTGCCATATAGATATCTATTTCCCGCAGATTTGTTTCAGCGGGAAACAGTTATTTTCCCAATGGGAATGGTTTAGTCAACTTACCACCAGGGCCGGATTTATAAGGGGGCAAAGGGAGCAACTGCCCTGGGCTCCTTGCCAGAAGGGCCCCCAGACGAAGGACTTCATTTATAACAAAATGTAATAACATTAGTTTAATTAATAAAAGTAATTAACAAATTAAGTGTGTGTGTGGACATCAGAAAATAAAAAGAAAGGGTGCCCCCACCCCCTCTCCCTTTGAATAACTTGACTTGACTTAACTATTTCTGGTTAGCATCAGTTTAGAGGTAAATGACCAGACCATGAGGTCAGAGGTGACCAGGGTGCACGTGTGTGTGTGTGTGTGTACTCACCTAATTGTGGTTGTATGGGTCATGTGTGCGTGTGTGTCTGTGTCTGTGTGTGTGAGGTAGCTATTGCGTGTATGGCTTTGATTGGCTATGTCGACCTCACAAGGGCTATTTCTGGTTAGTGTCAGTGTAGAGGTCAATGACCAACGAATCAATTGGTGACCTGGGGCTATATATGTGTCTGTGTGTGTTCGTCGACCGCTTTTAGTGCTAGGCAATGATGTGGGGCAGTGGTGTCCGTGTTTAGATCTGTGTGTTGTTCACAAAAGTTGGCGATATATCATCGTTTTGTAGTTACATCTTACACACGCACTCACATCCATAAACACATACACACACACACACACACACACACACACACACACACACACACACACACATAAACATACACACAGCACCAGTTTGGAACCCACACCTGGTCAAGCACGTCAAGAAATTAGAGAAAGTGCAAAGTTTTGCGATAAGGTTAGTTCCACAACTCAGGGGAAATAGGACTAACAACACTGGAGGACAGGAGGTTTAGAGGAGACATGATAACGACATACAAAATAATGCGGGGAATCGACAAGGTAGATAGTGACAGGATGTTCCAGAGAGGAAACACAGAAACAAGGGGACACAACTGGAAGCTGAAGACTCAGATGAGTCAGAGGGATGTTAGGAAGCAATTCTTCAGCCATAGAGTAGTTAGGAAGTGGAAATAGTTAGCAACGATTAGTGGAGTCAGGAACCATACATAGTTTTAAGACAAGGTATGATAAAGCTCACGGAGCAGGGAGAGCAGAGACCCAGTAGCGGACAGTGCAGAGGCGGGGCCAGGAGCTGAGTCTCGACCCCTGCAACCACAATACACATACACACACACACATCCACAAACACACACACACACACACACACATACACACAGACACACACACACACACATAAACACACACACACACATACACACAGACACACACACACACACACACACATAAACACACACACACACACATACACACAGACACACACACACACACACACTCACTTCCTCATAAGAGATTAGTGCAGAAGTTGGGGGATCAGGAATGTATAACAGGAAGGGCACTGCAATGGATCAGAGAATACCTGACAGGGAGGCAACAACGGGTCATGATACGTGATGAGGTATCACATTGGGTGCCTGTGACAAGCGGGGTCCCACAGGGGTCAGTCCTTGGACCAGTGCTATTTTTGGTATATATGTGAATGACATGACGGAAGGGATAGACTCAGAAGTGTCTCTGTTCGCAGATGATGTGAAGTTAATGAGGAGAATTAAATCAGATGAGGATCAGGCAGGACTTCAAAGAGACCTGGACATGCTGGACACCTGGTCCAGCAACTGGGTTCTCGAATTTAACCCCGCCAAATGCAAAGTCATGAAGATCGGGGAAGGGCAAAGAAGACCGCAGACTGAGTATAGGCTAGGTGGCCAAACACTGCAAACCTAGCTCAAGGAGAAAGATCTTGGGGTGAGTATAACATCAAGCACGTCTCCTGAAGCACACATCAACCAGATAACTGCTTCAGCATACAGGCGACTGGCAAACCTGAGAATAGCGTTCCGATACCTTAGTAAGGAATCGTTCAAGACACTGTACACCGTGTACGTCAGGCCCATACTAGAGTATGCAGCGCCAGTTTGGAACCCGTACCTGGTAAAGCACGTCAAGAAATTAGAGAAAGTGCTGCTGCCTCTTGCTGTGTGGAAGCTGTTAGTTATTTTGGCTTTATACAGAGCTTATACACTTTTTTTTTCTGCGTCAACCCACAGATGGGCAAATCTAATGAAGACTTTGGAAGGAAAGAAAAGAGCACTAACTGTGAAGTCTCAGGCGCTCGTTGGTCAGCAAGAGCTGATGCTACTGAAGCCCTTGTACATGGATACAACTCCACTCAAAATGTCCTCAGAGACATTGAAAGTGACTTGGAGCAAACACCCGAATCAAGACATGGAGCTCGGACATTGAGAGACAAAATGGATTGTCTTGAAACTGCTCTGATGGCTAAGATCTGGAACATAATCCTTATACGGTTCAACAGTACAAGCAAAGCTTTCCAAGGTGTTGATGTTGACCTGAAACAGGTGTTGGATTAAATTGATTCTCTGGAAAGGTTTCTGAAATCAATTCGAGATACGTAGGAAGAGGTGGAAGTGGATGCTAGGAACATCTGTGGCAACACAGACTACAAATCAACTACAAGCAGCAAAGAAAGAGAAACAAGTAATATGATGAAAACTCAACATCAGTCTCAGAGGAAGTTGTTTTGTCTCCCAGAGAAAAATTCAGATGTGAAACTTTCAATGTTATTTTAGATCAGAGTGTTGCCTTACAACAAGGCAGGGTAGCATACCAAGCAGTGTATGACAGTTTGTGTTGCCTTACAACAAGGCAGGGTAACATACCAAGCAGTGTATGACAGTGTGTGTTGCCTTACAACAAGGCAGGGTAGCATACCAAGCAGTGTATGACAGTTTGTGTTGCCTTACAACAAGGCAGGGTAACATACCAAGCAGTGTATGACAGAGTGTGTTGCCTTACAACAAGGCAGGGTAGCATACCAAGCAGTGTATGACAGAGTGTGTTGCCTTACAACAAGGCAGGGTAGCATACCAAGCAGTGTATGACAGTGTGTGTTGCCTTACAACAAGGCAGGGTAGCATACCAAGCAGTGTATGACAGTGTGTGTTGCCTTACAACAAGGCAGGGTAGCATACCAAGCAGTGTATGACAGTGTGTGTTGCCTTACAACAAGGCAGGGTAGCATACCAAGCAGTGTATGACAGTGTGTGTTGCCTTACAACAAGGCAGGGTAGCATACCAAGCAGTGTATGACAGTGTGTGTTGCCTTACAACAAGGCAGGGTAGCATACCAAGCAGTGTATGACAGTGTGTGTTGCCTTACAACAAGGCAGGGTAGCATACCAAGCAGTGTATGACAGTGTGTTGCCTTACAACAAGGCAGGGTAGCATACCAAGCAGTGTATGACAGTGTGTGTTGCCTTACAACAAGGCAGGGTAGCATACCAAGCAGTGTATGACAGGTTCAATGCAGTCTACCTGATGCTGAGATAAAAAATGAGGCTAAGAAACTTATCAGTGTTTACCCTCAAGACTTAAGTAGTGTGTTTGTTGAGGAAATTGTCCAGTTTGTAGCCTTTGTCAAGCTCATGTCATGTCTCACTCCATCTCAACAAGCAGTTTTACTACATGATGAAGGTCTTGCTGATACCTTTCCAGGTGTTAATGTTGCCCTTAGAATATATTTGAGCATGATGGTCACTAGTTGTTCGGGAGTAAGGTCGTTCAGCAAATTGGCACAGATAAAGAATATTCTGAGAACGACTCTGAGAAAGGCTCTGTGCCTGTTGGATGTTGAGAGCAGTGTCCTCTAGAAGATAAAGTTTGATGAGTTAGTTAAAGATTTGGCAGATGCTAAGTGTAGAAAGCTTAATATCTTTATTATGCACCCCATACCCATCCTGTGGGCGGTAGTCAAAAGATTACAGAGGTACATAATGGGTCCAGTGTAGAAAGAAATTTTTTTGTATATATTGCAGTGTGGTCATGTGATGCATAAATGTGATGTATGGTTTGCTAATTCCATTTACTTATGTAATGTTTTATTTGTAAATTTGGTAATTTGCTGCAGACTGGAAAGATTATGCAAGAAATTTACTTATTCAAGTCTAATGACTTCAAAAGTTTATTTATGTATGTATTTATGTATTAGGGTAAATATGTATGTATGTGTGAATACAATAACATCTTATACAGCAGTAGTATGTAAACAAGAAAAACTTTGCAGTGATGTCCACAATATAAACAATAACAACACCACAACTTCATACCTTATCTGAAAACCAGTAATTTATATCACTACTAGAAAGTCAGCTGATTTATTTAATAAATCATACTAAACTATTTGAGAGAATTTTTTTTAGATATTGTATGAATAAATTAAAATTCAATATTTTTTTTTATAATTTGATAGATTAAACTAAACTATTTGTAGTTAAATTTTATAGAGAAACTAAATTTTTAGACTTGTGTTATCTTAGCCAGGCAATATATACTTTTTATTCTTACTTGTCATAATTTATACATTCCCTATGAAATTATTATTATACAAATTCTTTTCATCGGCTTATATTTTTTTTTCATCGGTACAATTTTTTTTCATCGGTACAAATTTCTATTTTGATGTTGTTCTATCTCCTTTGATACATTTTTATCCCTGTAAATGGAATACCCCTATTTTTCTATCTTTTTTTTCCTAGAACTTCTCCGCCAAAAATATGAATAAACACAGGCAAGATATTATAATTATGATGGAGTTGAATGATGTTAGTAAAGTGTCCTGGAGGTGGACGTCCATAACAGAATTAATATTTGAAGTGTTTTTTAAGACCCATCGTAAATTAACTAAAAATAAAGAAGAAGCCTTTCTCGGCTGTTATAAGCTGCCCTCTCCTAATAGGCCGTCATAAGCTGCCCTCTCCTAATAGGCCGTCATAAGCTGCCCTCTCCTAATAGGCCGTCATAAGCTGCCCTCTCCTAATAGGCCGTCATAAGCTGCCCTCTCCTAATAGGCCGTCATAAGCTGGCCCTCTCCTAATAGGCCATCATAAGCTAGCCCTGTCCTAATAGGCCGTCATAAGCTGGCCCTCTCCTAATAGGCCGTCATAAGCTGGCCCTCTCCTAACAGGCCGTCATAAGCTTCCCTCTCTTAATAGGACGTCATAATCTGGCCCTCTCCTAATAGGCCATCATAAGCTGGCCCTGTCCTAATAGGCCGTCATAAGCTGGCCCTCTCCTAATAGGCCGTCATAAGCTGGCCCTCTCCTAACAGGCCGTCATAAGCTGCCCTCTCTTAATAGGCCGTCATAAGCTGCCCTCTCCTAATAGGCCATCATAAGCTGGCCCTGTCCTAATAGGCCGTCATAAGCTTGCCCTCTCTTAATAGGCCGTCATAAGCTGGCCTCTCCTAATAAGCCGTCATAAGCTGGCCCTCTCCTAATAGGCCGTCATAAGCTGCCCTCTCCTAATAGGCCATCATAAGCTGCCCTCTTTTAATAGGCCGTCATAAGCTGCCCTCTCTTAATAGGCCGTCATAAGCTGCCCTCTTTAATAGGCCATCATAAGCTGCCCTCTCCTAATAGGCCGTCATAAGCTGCCCTCTCCTAATAGGCCGTAATAGGCTGGCCCTCTCCTAATAGGCCATCATAAGCAGGCCCTGTCCTAACAGGCCGTCATAAGCTGCCCTCTCCTAATAGGCCATCATAAGCTGCCCTCTCCTAATAGGCCGTCATAAGCTGCCCTCTCCTAATAGGCCATCATAAGCTGGACCTCTCCTAATAGGCCGTCATAAGCTGCCCTCTCCTAATAGGCCGTCATAAGCTGCCCTCTTTTAATAGGCCGTCATAAGCTGCCCTCTCTTAATAGGCCGTCATAAGCTGCCCTCTCCTAATAGGCCATCATAAGCTGCCCTCTCCTAATAGGCCGTCATAAGCTGCCCTCTCCTAATAGGCCATCATAAGCTGGCCCTCTCCTAATAGGCCGTCATAAGCTGCCCTCTCCTAATAGGCCGTCATAAGCTGCCCTCTTTTAATAGGCCGTCATAAGCTGCCCTCTCTAAATAGGCCGTCATAAGCTGCCCTATCCTAATAGGCCGTCATAAGCTGCCCTCTCCTAATAGGCCATCATAGGCTGGCCCTCTCCTAATAGGCCGTCATAAGCTGCCCTCTTTTAATAGGCCGTCATAAGCTGCCCTCTCCTAATAGGCCGTCATAAGCTGCCCTCTCCTAATAGGCCATCATAAGCTAGCCCTCTCCTAATAGGCCATCATAAGCTGCCCTCTCCTAATAGGCCATCATAAGCTGGCCCTCTCCTAATAGGCCATCATAAGCTGGCCCTCTCCTAATAGGCCGTCATAAGCTGCCTGCCCTCTCTTAATAGGCCGTCATAAGCTGCCCTCTCCTAATAGGCCGTCATAAGCTGCCCTCTCTTAATAGGCCGTCATAAGCTGCCCTCTCCTAATAGGCCGTCATAAGCTGCCCTCTTTTAATAGGCCGTCATAAGCTACCCTCTCTTAATAGGCCGTCATAAGCTGCCCTCTCTTAATAGGCCGTCATAAGCTGCCCTCTTTTAATTTGAGAGAATTTTTTTTAGATATTGTATGAATAAATTAAAATTCAATATTTTTTTTTATAATTTGATAGATTAAACTAAACTATTTGTAGTTAAATTTTATAGAGAAACTAAATTTTTAGACTTGTGTTATCTTAGCCAGGCAATATATACTTTTTATTCTTACTTGTCATAATTTATACATTCTCTATGAAATTATTATTATACAAATTCTTTTCATCGGCTTATATTTTTTTTTCATCGGTACAATTTTTTTTCATCGGTACAAATTTCTATTTTGATGTTGTTCTATCTCCTTTGATACATTTTTATCCCTGTAAATGGAATACCCCTATTTTTCTATCTTTTTTTTCCTAGAACTTCTCCGCCAAAAATATGAATAAACACAGGCAAGATATTATAATTATGATGGAGTTGAATGATGTTAGTAAAGTGTCCTGGAGGTGGACGTCCATAACAGAATTAATATTTGAAGTGTTTTTTAAGACCCATCGTAAATTAACTAAAAATAAAGAAGAAGCCTTTCTCGGCTGTTATAAGCTGCCCTCTCCTAATAGGCCGTCATAAGCTGCCCTCTCCTAATAGGCCGTCATAAGCTGCCCTCTCCTAATAGGCCGTCATAAGCTGCCCTCTCCTAATAGGCCGTCATAAGCTGCCCTCTCCTAATAGGCCCTCATAAGCTGGCCCTGTCCTAATAGGCCATCATAAGCTAGCCCTGTCCTAATAGGCCGTCATAAGCTGGCCCTCTCCTAATAGGCCGTCATAAGCTGGCCCTCTCCTAACAGGCCGTCATAAGCTTCCTCTCTTAATAGGCCGTCATAATCTGGCCCTTCCTAATAGGCCATCATAAGCTGGCCCTGTCCTAATAGGCCGTCATAAGCTGGCCCTCTCCTAATAGGCCGTCATAAGCTGGCCCTCTCCTAACAGGCCGTCATAAGCTGCCCTCTCTTAATAGGCCGTCATAAGCTGCCCTCTCCTAATAGGCCATCATAAGCTGGCCCTGTCCTAATAGGCCGTCATAAGCTTGCCCTCTCTTAATAGGCCGTCATAAGCTGGCCTCTCCTAATAAGCCGTCATAAGCTGGCCCTCTCCTAATAGGCCGTCATAAGCTGCCCTCTCCTAATAGGCCATCATAAGCTGCCCTCTTTTAATAGGCCGTCATAAGCTGCCCTCTCTTAATAGGCCGTCATAAGCTGCCCTCTTTTAATAGGCCATCATAAGCTGCCCTCTCCTAATAGGCCGTCATAAGCTGCCCTCTCCTAATAGGCCGTAATAGGCTGGCCCTCTCCTAATAGGCCATCATAAGCAGGCCCTGTCCTAACAGGCCGTCATAAGCTGCCCTCTCCTAATAGGCCATCATAAGCTGCCCTCTCCTAATAGGCCGTCATAAGCTGCCCTCTCCTAATAGGCCATCATAAGCTGGACCTCTCCTAATAGGCCGTCATAAGCTGCCCTCTCCTAATAGGCCGTCATAAGCTGCCCTCTTTTAATAGGCCGTCATAAGCTGCCCTCTCTTAATAGGCCGTCATAAGCTGCCCTCTCCTAATAGGCCATCATAAGCTGCCCTCTCCTAATAGGCCGTCATAAGCTGCCCTCTCCTAATAGGCCATCATAAGCTGGCCCTCTCCTAATAGGCCGTCATAAGCTGCCCTCTCCTAATAGGCCGTCATAAGCTGCCCTCTTTAATAGGCCGTCATAAGCTGCCCTCTCTAAATAGGCCGTCATAAGCTGCCCTATCCTAATAGGCCGTCATAAGCTGCCCTCTCCTAATAGGCCATCATAGGCTGGCCCTCTCCTAATAGGCCGTCATAAGCTGCCCTCTTTTAATAGGCCGTCATAAGCTGCCCTCTCCTAATAGGCCGTCATAAGCTGCCCTCTCCTAATAGGCCATCATAAGCTAGCCCCTCCTAATAGGCCATCATAAGCTGCCTCTCCTAATAGGCCATCATAAGCTGGCCCTCTCCTAATAGGCCATCATAAGCTGGCCCTCTCCTAATAGGCCGTCATAAGCTGCCCTCTCTTAATAGGCCGTCATAAGCTGCCCTCTCCTAATAGGCCGTCATAAGCTGCCCTCTCTTAATAGGCCGTCATAAGCTGCCCTCTCCTAATAGGCCGTCATAAGCTGCCCTCTTTTAATAGGCCGTCGTAAGCTACCCTCTCTTAATAGGCCGTCATAAGCTGCCCTCTCTTAATAGGCCGTCATAAGCTGCCCTCTCCTAATAGGCCGTCATAGGCTGGCCCTCTCCTAATAGGCCGTCATAAGCTGCCCTCTTTTAATAGGCCGTCATAAGCTGCCCTCTCCTAATAGGCCATCATAAGCTGCCCTCTCCTAATAGGCCGTCATAAGCTGCCCTCTTCTAATAGGCCATCATAAGCTGGCCCTCTCCTAATAGGCCGTCATAAGCTGCTCTCTCCTAATAGGCCGTCATAAGCTGGCTCTCTCCTAATAGGCCGTCATAAGCTGCCCTCTCCTAATAGGCCATCATAAGCTGGCCCTCTCCTAATAGGCCGTCATAAGTTGCCCTCTCCTAATAGGCCGTCATAAGCTGCCCTCTCCTAATAGGCTATCATAAGCTGGCCCTCTCCTAATAGGCCGTCATAAGCTGCCCTCTCCTAATAGGCCATCATAAGCTGCCCCTCTCCTAATAGGCCGTCATAAGCTGCCCTCTAATAATAGGCCGTCATAAGCTGCCCTCTCTTAATAGGCCGTCATAAGCTGCCCTCTAATAATAGGCCGTCATAAGCTGCCCTCTAATAATAGGCCGTCATAAGCTGCCCTCTCTTAATAGGCCGTCATAAGCTGCTCTCTAATAATAGGCCGTCATAAGCTGCCCTCTCTTAATAGGCCGTCATAAGCTGCCCTCTAATAATAGGCCGTCATAAGCTGCCCTCTCTTAATAGGCCGTCATAAGCTGCTCTCTAATAATAGGCCGTCATAAGCTGCTCTCTAATAATAGGCCGTCATAAGCTGCCCTCTCTTAATAGGCCGTCATAAACTGCCCTCTAATAATAGGCCGTCATAAGCTGCCCTCTCTATTAATAGGCCGTCATAAGCTGCTCTCTAATAATAGGCCGTCATAAGCTGCCCTCTCTTAATAGGCCGTCATAAGCTGCCCTCTAATAATAGGCTGTCATAAGCTGCTCTCTAATAATAGGCCGTCATAAGCTGCCCTCTAATAATAGGCCGTCATAAGCTGCCCTCTAATAATAGGCCGTCATAAGCTGCCCTCTAATAATAGGCCGTCATAAGCTGCCCTCTAATAATAGGCCGTCATAAGCTGCCCTCTAATAATAGGCCGTCATAAGCTGCCCTCTAATAATAGGGTTAATTTTTACAAAAAGAGGATTGAATCAATTTCTTTCTTGAAGTTAAACGGTTCTGATTTTTTCATTTTATAAATTTCAATATTTTAACTTAAATGTGTAGTTGGTCGGTCGGTCCATTAGCAAATTATTATATAAAAAAATATATATAGATAGATACCGAAAGCGTGACACCAAAGATATAAATAAATATTCATCAGTAATTATTATATAGTGTAGATGGAATATATTACAAACTGAAAATTAAAGTCAAAGTTATTCTTTAAGTCAATAAATTTGAGAAAAATAAAATGAGACGTCTTCTTCGAAACCTAAAGTTTTTTTTCTAAAGCTGCTTTTTATCATTCATTTTAGTTCATTTCTTATCTGTAATTCAATTTAATTTCCATGTTGAGGGCCCCCCCAAACTTAAAGTGCCCCGGGATCCCCAAGGTCTAAATCCGGCCCTGCTTACCATTAGCAGGTTAACCTAGCTTGGAGCCTTATGTGGTCAGGTTTACGTCAGTAATAACAGGTCATGGGTTAGGGAATCTTGTATCTTGCTCCTTGGTGGTTTTGAAGCAGACTTCGTTTTTTTTCCTCATCGTAATCGACTCAGAGGTCCGTCCACGACGATCCCTATCCACACCAGACTGTTGAGAAGAAAAGACCACTCAGACATCCACACCAGACTGTTGAGAAGAAGAGACCACTCAGACATCCACACCAGACTGTTGAGAAGAAGAGACCACTCAGACATCCACACCAGACTGTTGAGAAGAAGAGACCACTCAGACATCCACACCAGACTGTTGAGAAGAAGAGACCACTCAGACATCCACACCAGACTGTTGAGAAGAAGAGACCACTCAGACATCCACACCAGACTGTTGAGAAGAAGAGACCACTCAGACATCCACACCAGACTGTTGAGAAGAAGAGACCACTCAGACATCCACACCAGACTGTTGAGAAGAAGAGACCACTCAGACATCCACACCAGACTGTTGAGAAGAAGAGACCACTCAGACATCCACACCAGACTGTTGAGAAGAAGAGACCACTCAGACATCCACACCAGACTGTTGAGAAGAAGAGACCACTCAGACATCCACACCAGACTGTTGAGAAGAAGAGACCACTCAGACATCCACACCAGACTGTTGAGAAGAAGAGACCACTCAGACATCCACACCAGACTGTTGAGAAGAAGAGACCACTCAGACAAGGAGTGGTTGGCCTCAAGTGTGTTAGCAAGTCTAGCCGTCTCCATAGCAGTTGTCACTGAATGGTCTTCTAAAAACACCTGAACCTCTTGTCCAACTGGTTCAAGAAGATTGTCCATAAGGACCAGTTGCACTAACCCACTGAAATTAGAGAGGCTACTAGTCTTGTACCACTTAGTAAATGATTTAGATTGTCCATGAACAAAGTCCACATGGGGGTGACCCAACTGACGCTTCCTCAGTGCATATCAGTGCAATCCCGCCTATATTTGGCGGGATTGCACTGATATGCACCGAGTACAACTGTTTTCACAACGTCGTAATTAGCGAAAACTTCATCACTCAGACCAGCTGTAAAATCGCACACTTTGCTATATACTGCTGTATGAACCAGTGCTGGCCAGGGCTGGCCAGTGCTGGCCAGTGCTGCCCAGTGCTGCCCAGTGCTGGCCAGTGCTGCCCAGTGCTGGCCAGTGCTGCCCAGTGTTGGCCAGTGCTGGCCAGTGCTGCCCAGTGCTGCCCAGTGCTGGCCAGTGCTGCCCAGTGCTGGCCAGTGCTGCCCAGTGCTGCCCAGTGCTACCCAGTGCTGGCCAGTGCTGCCCAGTGCTGGCCAGTGCTGCCCAGTGCTGCCAGTGCTGGCCAGTGCTGCTCGAGCCTGATTTTCGAAAGACTTGAAAAATTGTTCAGGCTCAGAATCAGAACACCGAGGTACTAGCGACACAGATTTCTGAACACTGAAACTGTTTCCTCTCCTTCTCTCTATCAAATTCCTCCTTCGCAAATGCACTTTGCTTCCTGGTAGTCTCAAGATTGAGTTTAGCCAACTGGTCCTGTTTCTCCGGAGTTTATCCTCCCCCATTACGAATGATCCGAAGTGGGGATCGGCGATTAATAGCTCCCATAGCAGCAGAAATCAGGTTGGAACGCCATGTTACTAGAGTCAAACCTTAATTTGTTGCGTATACATTCACGAAGCTGTGCAACAGTAAGAGTTCATTGATACTCTATACAAATAGAATGAGCAATAAGGCAGCAGCATTGCAGAAATAGTCTGGGCAAGTTTTGCAGTGTATATTCAATCACCAGTCGCCTAACACGTGTCGGTAGTATAACCCACTGTAGCAAAACGCTGATTGCAATACACTCAACGCAACAGGACACAATAACACACAATAATTTGGCAGGTTAGCAAAGCAGTAATGTAGGTAGTCTTGTAGAGACAATGCATAGGCGCAGCCTTCATGACAGGCACCCCATATTACGAACACAGGTGTAGTCTAGTGGCCTGCACACCTGGCTGTAGCACAATAACAACGTAGGAACGAACAAAAAGTCAGCAGATAGAGTAAATACTTATATTTACTTCACCAAATAGTAATCTAGTAATCAGGTATGTAGAATATATACACCAAATATGTATAATAAGGAAAATGCAAGAGACATGGTGAGAACCATTGCGACCAGACTAGGAGGTAAGTCTGCCACATCGCTTCACGGGCTACCTTGTGATTGGCTGGTTGAATCAAGATATTAGCATAATGATGGAGCCTCTACTCGTTATACCATCAGCACCTGGTTCGTTAGTCAGGAGTGCATGCCTCTATGGGTGTGTGACATATGCCAAATAAACTGTAACACATTCTGAGTATGCCATGGTAACAGCGAAGGCAGTGTCTTGATACTGAAGGGCGGGAGGATGTCTTTGATACCACTGTATAATATAATCACCTACAACTTCAATTTTCCAGTGACAAGCAGTGACCTTGATGACCTCATTGAGCTATGCGTTCATAGCAATTGTTTAACATTTGCAGAGAACAAATTTAACAGCGTTTCGGGATGGTCATGAGTTTCCCCATCAGCACTGTTCTGCCTAACCTGTACATGGAGCA
>WNWK01002523.1:100000-140000 GCA_009830355.1 Cherax destructor
CGAAACCCTCCTACCCCATTTGGGGGGAGGGGGATGGTGGTGGTTCCTGGTGGCACCAATCCGTTGACTCACATTCCAAGAGAGGTTGCGACAGGTGACAAACCCGCACTGAGCTACTCTGAGAAAACTTCTCCTCACTCCTTCAGTTGCTGCCTTGCAACATTGCACAGCTCCTGATGACGCACTGAGAAGTGTGAAAGTACTTGAGCTAAAGATTTCCAACCCTCCCTGCCGAATAGGTAAAACTGGTCAATTAGGAAGAATTCATTTAAATTTAAGTCCTTTCTAAAAAAAATTCTTATACGGTTAAAAATATATATTTTTTCATTTATGTTAATGTAAAAATTAAAAATTTTGTACCAAAAGAACCTTAGAAAACTTACGTAACCTTATTATAACAAGCACAATTTAATTTAGCATAATCCAACTAGTAAATATATCAGTCACGCACGCAGACACACCATTTCACAGACTATGTTGAAAATCTGTACCACTTTTCAAACGAATGACACTTTGGACAACACATACACGGGACATTAAGAACACAGAATAAAATATACCCGCACAAATATAGTTACCCACCGCACAAGCGTTTCAAATGGGTATTTACAGTAATTTAATAATAAACAAACACAATGAAATATGTTTTTTTCGTTATGTTCAGAATGATTTTTGCGAAATTATTACATACACAAATTTTCGCTTCCCTTATTCGGAAAGAAGAGCATTGCTATTTAAGCTAAAATAGCAAGTTTTACCTATTCGGCACATATATACATAAATTATATTCAGTCGTAAACTTTTAGAAAAGATGATTTATTAATTAAAGTATCGTGAGACCCTAGTAAGCTCTTCATAGTAATGAGTCAACAAATAAATAATAATTGTAATAAATGAAACATTTCTGGATAAAAGACTGTCCATTACAATATATTTATTTAATAAATTCACTTAGCTAAAATACGTATCTATTAGTGTGTTTCTTTATCCTTTAGTTTCCCCTCACTAAGAGCATCAACATTAACTATATTTTGGAAAATTTTAAGTTTAGCATCGTACGTAGAAAGTTGGGGGGGGGGGGGTGCGTTGCCAGATTATCCGCATTAATGAAATGACGATAATCGGATTAGAAGTTTACGAGTTAACGAATCTGTAGTGACAACGCAGTCACTGGCAACGAGTGACTTGTAGTGACAACGCAGTCACTGGCTACGAGTGACTTGTAGTGACAACGCAGTCACTGGCAACGAGTGACTTGTAGTGACAACGCAGTCACTGGCTACGAGTGACTTGTAGTGACAACGCAGTCACTGGCTACGAGTGACTTGTAGTGACAACGTAGTCACTGGCTACGAGAGACTTGTAGTGACAACGCAGTCACTGGCTACGAGTGACTTGTAGTGACAACGCAGTCACTGGCTACGAGTGACTTGTAGTGACAACGCAGTCACTGGCTACGAGTGACTTGTAGTGACAACGCAGTCACTGGCTACGAGTGACTTGTAGTGACAACGCAGTCACTGGCTACGAGTAACTTGTAGTGACAACGCAGTCACTGGCTACGAGTGACTTGTAGTGACAACGCAGTCACTGGCTACGAGTGACTTGTAGTGACAACGCAGTCACTGGCTACGAGTGACTTGTAGTGACAACGCAGTCACTGGCTACGAGTGACTTGTAGTGACAACGCAGTCACTGGCTACGAGTGACTTGTAGTGACAACGCAGTCACTGGCTACGAGTGACTTGTAGTGACAACGCAGTCACTGGCTACGAGTGACTTGTAGTGACAACGCAGTCACTGGCTACGAGTGACTTGTAGTGACAACGCAGTCACTGGCTACGAGTGACTTGTAGTGACAACGCAGTCACTGGCTACGAGTGACTTGTAGTGACAACGCAGTCACTGGCTACGAGTGACTTGTAGTAACAACGCAGTCACTGGCTACGAGTGACTTGCTATATCTCGTGGGTGAAATGCGTTACTAACCGAACATTGGACCACCTTCCTGCTGATCTGGCCCCAGTGACTGTTGTGTATCAGGGTCTCTGTTACGGCTGTATACTGAAGGATACACACAAGTCTGTGTAGAACTTCATCGAATCAAGATAAAGCTGTATACAGAGCGAAACGTTGTCCCATAAAAAAGCTTACTTTTGCAACTGTTTTTGTTAACTGCTGCGGTTGTACGCCTTCGTGCACATGTTGTATACTGTTTAGTAGTGGCGTGGGTCAAGAAAATAGCTGCGGTTTTAATTATAACTTTAAGTTTTAAAGGGGTAGACCAGTAAGCCAGTGAAAGTCCTCGGTCAGATGACCAGAAGCTCCAGCTGCGGGTCATCATATGAGAGGTCGATCGCCATGCCCAGCCCTTTTAGGGCAGGGTAGGTGCCAAGGCTGGAGCTTGCTACCATCTGCAGCTCACAAGCCTGCCCTTCCTGTTAGGGAAGGTGGTAGACCAGAGAGGCCTAGCATCTATCTACCTCCATGCCTTGTGCTGGTGGGGAATGTGGCTAGGCCTGGGGCCAGTTGGTCCCGCCGATGAGGGGTATCCCCTCCCGGGCCGGGAGAATTCCCGGTGAATCAACACCTCCTCCTCCTCATCATATGACTGAAACCCGCGTCAGGAAACAGTTATCTTGTGTCCTGGTGAATCTTACATAATATAACCCGTGGACCAAAAAAATATACCAGACACAAGAACTTTCGCCCAGATGTGAGCATTCTCAGAGAGTGTGGAGGAAATTGATAAACCTGCAGCAGTGGACGCACTCTTCTAGGATGTATCAGAAGTGTCAATATCCTCTGTTTTCCTGAATACTTAAATTGTTACGGTGCACATTTAAAAAAAAATGATATCCTGTGTGCTAATCTGTGCATGTATGTGTCTTAAACAAAACGATGTGTATATATTAAAGTATATACCTCACATTATATAATATACTTCTCTGCGTATATCCTTAAGGGGTTAAAGTATACTTGCCTGGTTGTGGACAGGTTTCGTGTTGCTTTAATTACCCTCGAGTACTTGCTAGCCTTTAAAACCCTATAAACCAACCAACCCTTTACACTAACCAACTTACAAAGCAATTAAATACATTTATCAGTGTATCTGCACTGTAAAGTGTACTTCTCGGTATATAAACACCGAAAAGTACACCTCTCGCGGTGTAAATATCCAGAGAGAATAATAAGTCCTCGATCGTCTTAAAATATTATTGTTCTCAATATCTTTGTTAAATATATTTGAAGTTGACGGACGTTAACTACGATGTTTCGTAAGCGAAAAGAATTTCTGACAGTTTCCAGCATGAGGTAATGTGTGAACCATGTTGCCTAAATTGCTATAACAAGTGACCAGTTGTCTGCTGCAATGTTGCAGACATTTTTTACCATTAGTGTTTTTTTTTTTTTTGCATCCGTTATATTTTTGTCTGGTCTATACTAATGGAGAAGACAATTTATGCATGCTATTATTATTATTATTATTATTATTATTATTATTATTATTATTATTATTATTATTATTATTATTATTATTATTATTATTATTATTATTATTATTATTATTATTATTATCATCATCGTTGTTTTCTTTTTTCCCCTCAACAGTGCTGTTATTCATCAACAGAGATAGATAGTAAACTGAAGCAACAGCGCTAACAGCCCTACCGTCACCACTACAACCTGGATTCCCACTTGGATTCCCAAGCTACTAGAGATGGTAGAAGACAGAGGCTTGTAGTGTATTCCGGATAATAACTGTTGTACTAAGAAACTCAGACATCTGCAAGACGCATCTCTGATGTTTAAATCGTCAACATCCAGGAAAATAATCTGTGATCTATTGGAAGATCATAAACATCCAAGAGAATAGAGCGTGGTCTATTACGAGGCCGCTAACATTCGCGAGGGAAGTGTTGGTCTATCATACGGTCGTACAGGACGAGTGGGAAGGTAATGAAGCGGTGGTAAGAGGAAAATGTGTAAGTTTTTCGCTCAAGTCTAGTGATTCAGGGTTTGATACGAGACCAAGTGCACTGGTGAGACGTCTGACTTTCCTTTAAGATCCACCAAGAACCCCGCAACATCAGGAGCCTAGCTAGATGTGGGAGTAGTACTCTAGAGACTTGTACTCTACACAGTGATAGAGGTTCCCCAGGTGTGAGAGCAGTACTCTAGAGAACTGTACTCTAGATAATGATAGACCTTCCACTGAACCACACAATCCTTAAGAGTAGCGCATCCAGTAGAGCTGGATGTTGTACTCTCTACCCAAGGGCATACTCTGGTGTGGATGCCTCTAAGCTAATTTCATTTAACTCCTTGTTTGGTTTACTAGCTCAACAAGCTGTATAATATATTATTGTAACCACGAACGGAGCAGTACTCTAGAGAACTGTACTCTAGATAATGATAGACCTTCCCCAGGTGTGAGAGCAGTACTCTAGAGAACTGTACTCTAGATAATGATAGACCTTACCAAGGTGTGAGAGCAGTACTCTGGATAACTGTACTCTAGATAAGGATAGACCTTCCCCAGGTGTGAGAGCAGTACTCGGGAGAACTGTACTCTAGATAAGGATAGACCTTCCCCAGGTGTGAGAGCAGTACTCGGGAGAACTGTACTCTAGATAAGGATAGACCTTCCCCAGGTGTGGGAGCAGTACTCTGGATAACTGTACTCTAGATAAGGACAGACCTTCCCCAGGTGTGAGAGCAGTACTCTAGACGAGAATGAATTAGGATCCGCATAGAGCTGCAGAGCCGGTGAAGATAAATCCACTGTAATGATGAATAAACTTCGCAGGATCATGGAACTATCCTGCCTGAGATACTAACAGTGAGTTATCATGAAACTAGATTATCTTACGGTCGTTATGGGAACGAAAGCGGTAACCCGTTTCCCTCAACAGCCCCAGAAGCTGCAGCCCATTACCCTCTTAAGGGAGATTCCTAATGAGTGAGATATAACCAGAATTGTTAGGTTACGTGTTGAAGCTAATTGCCCCTTGACTATTAGGATCATTAGCGTTGCAAGCTGCTTTAATTCTAACTGATAATTATGTTTAATCTTAAAAAAATATATAGCTAAAGTCTCAGTGTACTGACAATACTGTTTCATGGTCAAGACATCTATCATCTAAATTTTATGTCTGAGAAAAAACAGTGTAAATCATTCTTGTGATCTTATATATCTTTTTATTTTCAGGGTAAATATTTAAAACATAAAAATCTGGGGGACTAACAAGAAAGATAGGTTTTATTCTCTACACAAATGCATTACAGTTATCTGAAAGTGATTGGAATCCCATTTCTCGTCCTCAGATCCGCTGGTGCATTCTGGAGGCCCCAATCGCTATCCTGATTAATTCCAAACACGAATCTAATTAATGATTTTCACTCGGCTTCCCCCCAGCGACAAATTTCAAAATGTTCAATGCATTTATTCTTTGGGTTATATCGACCGCGTGAAGGACAGACTTTATTAGGGCAAGGGATGAATAACAGATAAATGAATAAGTAATTAGCTTGCAGTCGGATAAAACAAATAGGGAAAAGGGAATGTGGTCCATGGGGGAGTGTGGAGAGTACTCAAGGGAGAAGATCGTATCACTGTGATATAACACAGACCTGGTATTCAAGACCACACTGATGGACCACCATCACTGTGGTATAACACAGACCTGGTAGTCAAGACCACATTGATGGACCACCATCACTTTGATATAACACAGACCTGGTAGTCAAGACAACATTGATGGACCACCATCACTGTGATATAACACAGACCTGGTAGTCAAGACCACATTGATGGACCACCATCACTGTGATATAACACAGACCTGGTAGTCAAGATCACATTGATGGACCACCATCACTGTGATATAACACAGACCTGATAGTCAAGACCACATTGATGGACCACCATCACTGTGATATAACACAGACCTGGTAGTCAAGACCACATTGATGGACCACCATCACTGTGATATAACACAGACCTGATAGTCAAGATCACATTGATGAACCACCATCACTGTGATATAACACAGACCTGATAGTCAAGATCACATTGATGGACCACCATCACTGTGATATAACACAGACCTGATAGTCAAGACTACATTGATGGACCACCATCACTGTGATATAACACAGACCTGGTAGTCAAGACCACATTGATGGACCACCATCACTGTGATATAACACAGACCTGGTAGTCAAGACAACATTGATGGACCACCATCACTGTGATATAACACAGACCTGATAGTCAAGATCACATTGATGGACCACCATCACTGTGATATAACACAGACCTCATAGTCAAGACCACACTGATGGACCACCATTACTGTGATATAACACAGACCTGATAGTCAAGACCACACTGATGGACCACCATCACTGTGATATAACACAGACCTGGTAGTCAAGACCACATTGATGGACCACCATCACTGTGATATAACACAGACCAGATAGTCAAGACCACATTGATGGACCACCATCACTGTGATATAACACAGACCTGATAGTCAAGATCACATTGATGGACCACCATCACTGTGATATAACACAGACCTGATAGTCAAGATCACATTGATGGACCACCATCACTGTGATATAACACAGACCTGATAGTCAAGATCACATTGATGGACCACCATCACTGTGATATAACACAGACCTGATAGTCAAGACCACATTGATGGACCACCATCACTGTGATATAACACAGACCTGGTAGTCAAGACCACATTGATGGACCACCATCACTGTGATATAACACAGACCTGGTAGTCAAGACAACATTGATGGACCACCATCACTGTGATATAACACAGACCTGGTAGTCAAGATCACATTGATGGACCACCATCACTGTGATATAACACAGACCTGATAGTCAAGATCACATTGATGGACCACCATCACTGTGATATAACACAGACCTGATAGTCAAGACCACATTGATGGACCACCATCACTGTGATATAACACAGACCTGGTAGTCAAGACCACATTGATGGACCACCATCACTGTGATATAACACAGACCTGGTAGTCAAGACAACATTGATGGACCACCATCACTGTGATATAACACAGACCTGGTAGTCAAGATCACATTGATGGACCACCATCACTGTGATATAACACAGACCTGATAGTCAAGATCACATTAATGGACCACCATCACTGTGATATAACACAGACCTGGTATTCAAGACCACACTGATGGACCACCATCACTGTGATATAACACAGACCTGGTAGTCAAGACCACATTGATGGACCACCATCACTGTGATATAACACAGACCTGGTAGTCAAGATCACATTGATGGACCACCATCACTGTGATATAACACAGACCTGGTAGTCAAGACCACATTGATGGACCACCATCACTGTGATATAACACAGACCTGATAGTCAAGACCACACTGATGGACCACCATCACTGTGATATAACACAGACCTGATAGTCAAGACCACACTGATGGACCACCATCACTGTGATATAACACAGACCTGGTAGTCAAGACCACATTGATGGACCACCATCACTGTGATATAACACAGACCTGGTAGTCAAGACCACATTGATGGACCACCATCACTGTGATATAACACAGACCTGGTAGTCAAAACCACATTGATGGACCACCATCACTGTGATATAACACAGACCTGATAGTCAAGATCACATTGATGGACCACCATCAATGTGATATAACACAGACCTGGTAGTCAAGACCACACTGATGGACCACCATCACTGTGATATAACACAGACCTGGTAGTCAAGACCACACTGATGGACCACCATCACTGTGATATAACACAGACCTGGTAGTCAAGACCACACTGATGGACCACCATCACTGTGATATAACACAGACCTGGTAGTCAAGACCACATTGATGGACCACCATCACTGTGATATAACACAGACCTGGTAGTCAAGACCACACTGATGGACCACCATCACTGTGATATAACACAGCCCTGGTAGTCAAGACCACACTGATGGACCACCATCACTGTGATATAACACAGACCTGGTATTCAAGACCACACTGATGGACCACCATCACTGTGATATCAACTAAACATCTGCAGTATACCAATACTGTAATAATAAACAATAGTAATTGGAAGTTTCTCTCGAAGGAAACAAAAAAAAAACATGAATAAAACCGACTGGTAAAAAAAAAACATGTTTTCTCTCAGGGAAATTTGAGTGAATGTTAATGAGAAAGTTTCATTGATTTTTCTTTTGCCGTCAGAAGTTGGGGGAAACAAAGTCGTGGCCTTTGACATAGTATACTGCTGCTGCCTTTGTCACCAGCGTGCCATCCTTTTCCTGTTCGCTGTCGTGGTTCGTCCAGGAGTTTCATCAGGCTTTTAGTCTAATCAAAATTTCATGAACGTTCTTCGCGACGCCTGGTGCCAGCGCTCACTTTCCCCGCCGTTCTCTACACATTGAACAACTGCAGAAAAACAATACAAAATAACGACACGATGGTAACAAAAATATAACTACAGTATACTGCGATTTTTATTGACAATATTTCTCCCACAAAGTATTGCGATAAACTTTTACATATATATATATATATATATATATATATATATATATATATATATATATATATATATATATATATATATATATATATATATATATATAACACGTGGTAAACAGGTTATGTGTAAGGTTAAAGACCGTCGCGCAGTCGACAGCTTTAAACACCACTAAGCAAGCACCCAAGTAGTGGGAAAGTCGTTATCTAGGTATTCCTGGTGCCGCTGACATTACTGATAACTGCACATAATTATTTCAGGGTAGTAAAGACTGCAACATAGTTCTCGATACGTCAACATTCATTCTAACTCCGAGAAAATAAGCAGTTATAAATTATAAGATTCCTAACTGAGCATTTATTTTGTGTGCAAAATAAAGTCGTGTTCTCCTTATTTCGTAGGTCATGCTGTCTCTCCCACATTATGTGTAGTTATGTGTCTATGTGGGGCGTCACAACTCTCGGAAGGCAAACGTAGTCAAGTCACATCAAGTCAGACTACAGCCATGCAATTTGCAAGCGGTAAGGTTAGGTCAGGTTAGATTAGGCTATGTTAGGTTTGGTAACATTAGGTTAGGTCAAGTTAGACTAGTATAAGCCCGGGTAAAACAAGACCAGAAAATGAGAATACAAAATGGAATGGCCTTTTTTGTCGGTGAAAGCGAGATGTTAAACACACCCCTCCATTATTATACTAATGCGGTCAACCGAGTGACAGATGTAGTTTAATGTGGACACGTATATGATCTTAATCCCGAAAATAGAAAATACCCACCACAGCCAGCTAACAACCCAGGTAACTATGTGCTTGTAGACAAGGCTCGTGTTGAAGAGCAAGTCTCTTCTGGCATCACGATCAGAGAAATTTCAGTGGGCGTCCTGTACCCGGCTCTGCTGTACCCGGCTCTGCTGTACCCGGCTCTGGTGTGTAACGGCTTATACGCCATCCAAATTTTGCACAAAAGAATAAATTTTTGGTTTAGCATATATTCCCCCTACCGAAATGTATGTATAAATATATACAAGGATGAGAGACCAGTTTAACTAAACAGTGAATGGAGTTTAGAGAAGGGCAAGTATGAGAACACTCTCACTGCTACAACTTTAGCATACCCATGCAAAACCAGACCCAGTATGGTGCGACCAACCCGAGGCTCGTGAGAGTCTTACGGTCTGCACTGTTTCTATAAGTGAGGAAACCTCACCCAGGCCATCCTCCCTCCCACTGAAATTATCAGAGAGCCCCAGTAGCACTCAACAGCACTCAGTAGCACCCAGAAGCACCTAGTTAGCTGCCTTCTAGTAAAATGGTGCACACATCCTGGTAATCAATGACCAGCCGCTCCTATGGCTAGATACAATGACATGCAGGAATGTAGTTTTTGTGTAACCTACGTCGGATACAAAAAGAATATTCCCAGAAAAAGAGAGAGAGTAGATGCCTAGAGACGCCCTCTGAATGCACTAAGAGCATGCCACAACTGGGACATCTCCCTCTATTAAAATTTAATCAAGTCAAATGTGTCTTTTCTTCATCACTGGATCCTACCTGTTTACTGCTAGGTGAACAGGAGCAGCAGGTGTAAGGAGACTTGCTCATGCCTCGTCCCCTGATACTGGACCTGGGTCTTTCTTTTATGATTGTAAACAGATCAAACACTTGCTTAGATCTGGACGTGTTATGTTTCCAGCCAGCACAAACAGCATGACTGGTTAGAAACCAGGTAGCGGCTAGTGGACGGAGGATCGAGCCACCAGCACTTCTTGAGCTGAATAACTCACACAGGTTTAGAGTTTCATGTCAGGTGAGAACCTGGATTATCAGAAACAATATTAACCCAACACTGTTTGTCCAGGAGGATAAAATTCTGGCTACTGTTTGTTACGTGGCTCACCCCTCCTGCTTCTCCTACTCTTCCTCCTCCTCCTTTCTTTCTTCTTCTCCTCTTCATACTTCTACTCCATCCCCTTTTCACCCTCTTCCCTTTTCCTCCCCCCAAAATATCTGAGGGGAAGTTCACCCTCGTTTCCCTTGGTAACCGGCGGTAGCCCTCACCTCGGCGCCTCTCTGCCCTCCTCGTCTGGTCCCTCCCCTCACAGTACCCCCTCATCTCTCTGTCTGTCTCTCTGTCTGTCTCTCTGTCTCTCTGTCTCTCTCTCTCTCTCTCTCTCTCTCCGCTTCTTCATCAATGTTTTACTATCGTGTTTGATACAATTGCCAAATTCTCGTTGCCTCTTCTTCCTTTGCTCTTTGATCTACTTCTTTTTCATTCCTCGTCATCATTTCACTTCTCCATTTCTCTCTGTCTCCCCTTCCGTTGCGTCATCTTCTTTTCATTCTTCTCCTTCATCATCTTCGTTTCTCTGCATTTTTATCTTCCAACCGTCGCGTCATCTGACCTTTGATCTTCTCCAGCTCCTTTTCATCAAGGTTCTCTCATCTAGTCTGCTTTCTCTCGCTCTCTCCTTCTTTCCTTTCACTCCGACACTTTCTTAAATTTCTTGACGTTGGACTTTCACTCCACTTCGAATCATTCTCTTTCAGTTTCCTCTCCAGTTATTTTCTCTACCGCTCCTTTCTCTATTTATCTTACATTAAAAATCCAACTCTAGTCCGTTCCTCTCCACAAAAAAAAATATTTTATTTTTCACTTGAAGGATCTCCAGGACATTCCTGTGTAAAGTAACATTAAAAGGGTCCTTCAGAATGCAGGGCGAAGGTTCCTGCAAGTATTTTACAGGTGAGGAGCTGCTCTCCTATCTAAGTTAATTTCTAAGCCTGACTCTAGTAATTGCTTTCCTAGAAAGTGAGTTTAAATGTGTATTTGTATTATAGTGGAACCTTCGTACTGACAATAAAATGAGGTTCAAGTCCTAGACGAGCTGAGGTAAGTGAACTACGAAGTAAGACTAGAAAAAAGTGGAGGAGACATGATAATGATGTACAAGATACTAAAAGAATTTCCAAGTGCGCAAGATCACAGATTGGAAGTAAAAAACACAGGAGGCAAAAGAAGAATGAAAATATATTTTAAAATAAACATAAGAAAGAAATCAGAATGTGCTGAATGAGGAAATGGCGGAGGTGTACTACATACACAGTTGTAGGAGTAGGTACAATAATTTTTAGAGATGAGTGAGTTCGGACGATGTAGGTTGAGAGGTGAGCCCCGAAGCCAAGAATCGACCCATAGAATTACACACAACTTGATGAGTCAGTCAGGAGCATTATTGCACACAATCAAAAGGCTCGATTTTCGATCACCGGTCGAGGTGAGACGTAAAGGCAAGTGTCCATCCACCTGCTGCTCCTGCTAAAATTACAATTTTCCCTTTAAAATGCAGTTCAGAGAGCAAATATGAGCCAAAAATACGATATTTTATGTGTTTCTGTTCGTTTATATGCATATATGAACGAGTACGTTAGAAAACGATTCAAACCGCTGAGCTGGGTGTTAATTGACTGTCAGAAGTTGCATCCTGGGGCGAGTGCAAATGAAAATAATAACAATTAGTCGGGATAACACAGGCAGAGTTTTGCTCTAGTATCTATAAACACACACACACACACATACACACACACACACACACACACACACACAGTTCCTCATATGAGATCAGGGAATACCTCACAGGGAGGCAACAACGGGTCATGGTGCGTGATGAGGTATCACAGTGGGCGCCTGTGACGAGCGGCGTACCGCAGGGGTCAGTCCTAGGACCAGTGCTATTCTTGGTATATGTGAATGACATGACGGACGGGATAGACTCAGAAGTGTCTCTGTTCGCAGATGATGTGAAATTAATGAGAAGAATCAAATCGGATAAGGACCAAGCAGGACTTCAAACAGACCTGGACAAGCTTGACATCTGGTCTAGCAACTGGCTTCTCGAATTTAATCCCACCAAATGCAAAGTCATGAAGATCGGAGAAGGGCAAAGAAGACCGCTGACAGAGTACAGGCTAGGTGGACAAAGGCTACAAACCTCGTCAAAGGAGGAAGACCTTGGGGTGAGTATAACACCAAGCACGTCTCCGGAAACACACATCAACCAGATAACAGCGGCAGCATATGGGCGACTGGCAAACCTAAGATTAGCGTTCCGTTACCTTAACAAGGAATCGTTCAAGACACTGTACACCGTGTACGTCAGGCCCATACTAGAATATGCAGCACCAGTCTGGAACCCACACCTGGTCAAGCACGTCAAGAAATTAGAGAAAGTGCAAAGGTTTGCGACAAGGTTAGTTCCACAACTCAGGGGACTGTCCTATGAAGAAAGGTTGAGGGAAATAGGACTAACAACACTGGAGGACAGAAGGGTTAGAGGAGACATGATAACGACATACAAAATACTGCGGGGAATCGACAAGGTAGATAGTGACAGGATGTTCCAGAGAGGGAGCACAGAAACAAGAGGGCATAATTGGAAGCTGAAGACTCAGATGAGTCAAAGGGATGTAAGGAAGCATTTCTTCAGCCACAGAGTAGTCAGGAAGTGGAATAGTCTAGCAAACGATATAGTGGAGGCAGGAACCATACATAGTTTTAAGACAAGATATGATAAAGCTCATGGAGCAGGGAGAGAAGAGACCCAGTAGCGGACAGTGAAGAGGCGGGGCCAGGAGCTGAGTCTCGACCCCTGCAACCACAATTAGGTGAGTACACCCTGCAACCACAAATAGGTGAGTACACACATACACATACACACACACATTAGTGGGATGAAAGAATTACAGAGGCATCACCAGACATCATAGCTCTCACAGAAACAAAGCTCAAAGGAATGATAACAGTCGCTGTCTTTCCAACTGGATTTTAAATCTTGAGGAAAGACAGAGGGAACAGAGGGGGTGAAGGAGTGACACTGTTCATCAAAAACCAATGAGATTTTGAGGAACTGGAGAGAGGAGACAGAGGAAGCAAGGACTACATAATAGGAACACTTCAAACTGGAGGTCCCAAAATGGTGATTGCAGTGATGTATAACCCACCACAGAATAGCGGAAGGCCAAGGCAAGAATATGATGAGTAACAGAGCGATGGTTGACACACTGGCTGAAGTGGCCAGAAGGGCCCATGTCGGCAGGACAAAGTTACTGATTGTGGGTAACTTCAATCACAAAGAAATTGGCTGGGAAAACATGGAGCCACATGGGGGCCCTAGAAACGTGGAGGTCTAAGATGATGGAGGTGGTATTGGAAAACCTCATGCATCAACATGTAAGGGACCAGAGAGAGAGGAAAAGATGAACCCGCAGGACTGGACCTAGTATTCACTTTGAGTAGTGCAGATATAGAGGACATCACATATGAAAGACCCCTCGGAGCTAGTGATCATGTGGTTCTGAGCTTCGAATACATAGCAGAGTTACAAGTGGAGAGGGAAGCAGGAAGGGCAGGACGAATGAAGCCAATCTACAGGAGAGGGGGCTACACAGGCATGAGGAATTTCCTACACTATGTTCAGTGGGACAGAGAACTGGCAGGAGATCAGTAAATGAGATGATGGAATATGTGACAACGATACAAAAGAAAGCAGAGAAGTTTGTATCCAAAGGCAACAGAAATAATGAGAAGGCCAGGACGAGCCCTTGGTTCACCCATAGGTGTAGAGAGGCCAAAACCAAGTGTGCTAGAGAATGGAAGAAGTATAGAAGGCAAAGGATCCAGAAGAATAAGGAGAGTAGTCGAAGAGCCAGAAATGAATATGCTCAGGTAAGGAGGGAGGCCCAACGACAATATGAAAATGATAGAGCAGCAAAAGCCAAGTCCGGCCCAAAGCTGTTGCACAGCCACATCAGGAGGAAAACAACAGTCAAGGACCAGGTGATCAGGCTGAGGAAGGAAGGAGGGAAGATCACAATAAACGACTGAGAAGTATGTGAGGAACTCAACATGAGATTCAAAGAAGTGTTCACAGAGGAGACAGAAAAGACTCCAGAAACACGGAGTGGTGGGATACACCAAAAAGTGCTGGACACAATATATACAACCGAGAAGAAGGTGAAGAGGCTGCTAAGCGAACTAGATACCTCAAAGGCAATAAGGCCGGACAATATCTCTCCGTGTGTCCTGAGAGAGGGAGCAGAGGCGCTCTGTATACAACTAACAACAATCTTCAACACATCTATCGAAACAGGGCGACTACCTGATGTATGGAAGACAGCAAATGTAGTCCCAGTTTTTAAAAAAAAGACAGACATGCAGCATTAAACTACTGACATGCAAAGACATGGAGAAGATTATCAGGTGAAGAGTGGTGGAGCACCTAGAAAGGAATGAGCTTATCAGCGACAACCAGCACGGACTTAGGGACGGGAAATCCTGTTTCACAAACCTACTGGAGTTCTATGACAAGGTGACAGTGGTAAGACATGAAAGAGAGGGGTGGGTACATTGCATTTTCTTGGACTATAAGAAGGCTTTTGACACAGTTCCACACAAGAAATTAACGTAAAAGCTGAAGTACCAACCAGGTATAACAGGAAAGGCACTGCAATGGATCAGAGAATTCCTGATGGGAAGGCATTAGCGAATCATGGTACGTGACGAGGTGTCAGGATGGGCGCTTGTGACGAGCGGAGTTCCATAGGGGTCAGTCCTAGGACCGGTGCTGTTTCTGGTATATGTGAATGTCATGACGGAAGGAATAGATTCAGAAGTGTCCCTGTTTGCAGACGATGTGAAGTTAATGAGGAGAATTCAATCGGAGGAGGACCAGGCATGACTACAAAGGGATATGGACAGGCTGCAGGCCTGGTCCAGAAACTGGGTCCTGGAGTTCAACCCCACCAAGTGCAAAGTCATTGAAGATTGGGGAAGGGCAAGGAAGACCTCAGACAGAGTACAGTCTAGCGGGCAAAAGACTACAAACCTCACTCAAGGAAAAGGATCTTGGGGTGAGTATAATACCGAGCACATCTTCTGAGGCGCACATCCACCAAATAACTGCTGCAGCATATAGGCGCCTAGCAAACCTAAGAATAGCATTCCGACATCTCAGTAAGGAATCGTTCAGGTCTCTGTACACCGTGTACGTCAGGCCCAGATTGGAGTATGCAGCACCAGTTTGGAACCCACACCTGGCTAAGCACGTCAGGAAATTAGTCCCGGAGCTAAGAGGCATGTCCTACGAGGAGAGGTTAAGGGAAATCGATCTGATGACACTGGAGGACAGGAGAGAATATGATAACGACATATAAAATGCTGAGAGGAATCGGAAAGGTGGACAGAGATAGGATGTTCCAGAGATGGGACACAACAACAAGGCGTCACAATTGAATGTTAAAGACTTAGATGAGTCACAGGGATGTTAGGAAGTACCTCTTCAGTCATAGAGTTGTCAGGAAGTGGAATAGTCTTGAAAGTGATGTAGTTTAGGCAGGAACCATATATAGCTTTAAGAAGAGGTATGATAAAGCTCATGGAGCAGGGTGAGAGTGACCTAGTAGCTACCAGTGAAGAGGTGGAGCCGGGAGCTATGAATCGACCCCTGTAACCACAATTAGGTGAGTACACACACACACACATATTTTGTTTTAACTAGCATATAAAAACGTGGGACCCCAGAGAGGAGGACGAAGAGCCACAGGAACCAAGGATGACTGGTCTGGAAAGGAAGAGTGGAAGGAAGAACTCAAGAGAAGGATGGAACTAGAATGGGAAAGGAAGCTAGAAAAGCTTATCACTAGAATAGAAGAGAGCATGGGTACAAAGAGCAAGGAATGGGAGCTGCAAACCGAAGCTGCAGAGGCCAAGATACAGAGAAGATGAACTAAAATGCTGAAGAAGGATACAGAGCCAAAGAACAGAAGGGGCATGGCATCATGAGCAGGTAAACCAATATCCAGTGAGGGGACCGAAGTAAAGAAAGGGGATAAGACCTACATAGAGGCCCTTTCAGGCCACAAAGAGGTCCAGGAAATGTTAAGGAGTGAAAGTTGCATGCCTCTAGGTAGAGGGACAATAGTGAGGGGACTGTTGGTAGGAAAGGTGAAAGGTCCCCTGCAGAGGTGCTATCAGGCCATCAAGAAATTCAGGAAGTGATAAGGAAGCAGCAATAGCGATGCTTAAATCGGACCCAAAGATGCAGAGGGAAAAGCAATGGGAAGAGAAGGAGAGGTCAATTTTTATTCATGGGCTTTAGGAGGCCGAAGGGAGGACACATGAAGAAAGACGACATGGAGAGAAAAGAGTGATTGAAAATATAATCAAATAAACAGGAGAGGAGGACACGACCAAGCTGATAAATTTTCAGAGAATTTGGGATATTTGAAGGGTAAAAAATCGACCAGTCAATTGATTTTCAGGACAGAAATGATCCAAAACAGAATCCTGGAGCAGAAACCATGGCGAAAGGAAACAAAATACAAGTGGGTGTACCTCGACTACAACAGAACATGAACAGAATGAAAGAAACTGAGAGAGCGGATACAATGATGCAAGGGGCAAGAGAGACAAGGCTAGAGACAGGTAGGGGCACCCAGAGTTGGGAGGACCAGGAAGCACAACCATCCATAGAACCACCCACAGAACACTGCAACCAAACAAATTAACCCAAAACAAGCCACAGTCCACGCTCAAAGATCCCCCAGTACAAACCCCACTTACACAGCAGCCTCCCATAGTATCCTGCCCCAACAATCCCCCCAGAATACAATTTTGAAAAAGAAGCTGAATGTATGGTACCCCAACATAGATGGAATAACACATAAGTGTAAGGAGTGGCACAAACGTTTCATGGAGGCATCTCCAGACATCATAGCACTCACAGAAACTAAGCTAATAGGAATGATAACAGATGTGATCTCTCCAACTGGATATCAGATCCTGAGGAAAGATAGAGGGAACAGAGGGGTAGGAGTTGCACTGAACAGAAGGGAAGCAAGGAACTACATAGTAGGAACACTTCAGACTGAGGGTTCCTAGGTGGTGATTGCAGTGATGAACAACCTGCCACTGAATAGTAGGAGGCCAAGACAAGTGTACGATGAGAGCAACAGAGCAATGGTTGATACATTAACTGAGGTTGAAAGAAGGGCCAACATGGGCAGGGCAAATTTACTAGTTGTGCGTGATTTCAATCACAAGGAGATTGACTGGGAAAACCTGGAAAAACATAGGAGATCAGAAACGTGGAGGGCTAAGATAATGGAGGTGGTACTGGAAAACCTCATGCATCAGCATGTTAGAGACACTACCAGAGAGAGAGAGGAGAGGAGAGGATGAACCAGCAAGGCTGGATCTCATATTCACCTTGAGTAGTTCAGACAGAGGACATCACCTACAAAAGGCCCCTCGGAGCTAGTGATCATGTGGTCCTGAGCTTCAAATATATTATAGGGTTAAAAGTGGAGAGGGAAGCAACACGTGTAGGATGGGAGAAGCCAAATTATAAAAGCGGGGACTACACAGGCATGAGGAATTTCCTGCATGAGGTGCAGTGGGGAAGAGAACTGTGGAAAAAACAATAAATGAAATGACGGAATACACGACCACAAAATGGAGAAGAGGTTCGTACCCAAGGGCAACAGATTCAATGGGAAGACCAAAACGATGCCTTGCTTCACTCTTAGTGTGCTAGAGACAGGAAAAAAATATAGAAGACAAAGGACCCAGGAAAATAAGAAGATTAGTCGAAGAGCCAGAAACGAATATGTATGGATAGGGAGGGAGACCAGCGGTAATACAAGAATGACATAACATCGGAAACTAAATCTGACCCAGCGCTGTTGTACAACTACATCAGGAGGAAAACAACAGGCAAGAACCAGGTAATCAGGCTGAGGAAGGAAGGAGGAGAGATCACAAGAAACAACAAAGAATTATGTGAAGAGATCAACACAAGATTTAAGGAAGTATTTTCAGTGGAGACAGAAAGGACTCCAGCAAACCACAATGGTAGGGTACACCAACAAGTCCTGGACATACTACACACAATCGAGGAGGAAGTGAAGAGGCTGCTAAGTGAACTAGATACCTCAAAGGCAGTGGAATCAGACAACATCTCTCAATGGGTCCTGAAAAAAGGAGCAAAGGCACTGTTTGTGCCACTAACAACAATCTTCAACACATTTATCGAAACAGGGCAACTACCTGAGGTATGAAAGACAGCAAATGTAGTGCCAATTTTTAAGAAAGGAGATAGTCAGGCAGCATTAAACTACAGACCAGTGTCACTGACATGTGTAGTATGCAAAGTCATGGTGAAGCTTATCAGAAGAGTAGTAGAGCACCTAGAAAGGAATGAGATTATAAACAATAATCAGCATGGTTCCAGGGAAGCGAAATCCTGTGTCAAAAAACCTACTGCAGTTTTCACGACAAGGTAACAGAAATAAGACAGTTGAGAGAAGGGTGGGTAGACTGCATTTTCTTGGACTGTAAGAAGGCTTTCTACACAGTTCTGCACAAGAGATTAGTGCAAAAGTAAGAGGAGCAGGCAGGAATAACAGGAAAAGCACTGCTATGAATTAGAGAAAAACATGACAGGAAGGAAACAGCGAGTAATGGTACGTGACGAGGTGTCAGAGTGGGCACCTGTGACAAGCGGGGTTCCATAAGGGTCAGTCCTAGGACTGGTGCTATTTCTGGTATGTGAAAATGACATGACAGAAGGGATAGATTCAGAGGTGTCCCTGTTTGCAAACGATGTTTTGCTAATGTGGAGAATTCAAACAGATGATTTTAGATAGGACAGCAAAGGGATCTGGACAGGCTACAAGCCTGATCCAGCAACTGGCTCCTGGAGTTTAATCCAAGCAAGGGCAAAGTCATGAAGACTGGGGAGGGTTAAAGAAGACCGCTGACAGAGTACAGGCTAGGGGGCCGAAAGGATGTAAACCTCACTCAAGGAAAAGGATTTTGGGGTAAGTATCACACCGAGCACATCTCCTGAGACGGACATCAACCAAATAACTGCAACAGCATATGGCCGCCTAGCAAACCCAAGAACAGCGTTTCGACACCTAAATAAGGAGTCATTCAAGACACTGTACACCGTGTACGTCAGGTCCATATTGGAGTATGCAGCACCAGTATGGAACCCACACTTTTTCAAGCACGTCAAGAAATTAAAGAATGTGGAAAGGTTTGCAACAAGACTAGTCCCGGAGCTAAGCAGTATGTCCTACGAGGAGAGGTTAAGGGAAATCAACCTGATGACACTGGAGGACAGGATAACGACATATAAAATACTGAGAGGAACTGACAATGTGGAAAGGGACAGAAGGTTTCAGAGATGAGACACAGCAACTCAGATGAGTCATGGGGATGTTAGGAAGTATTTGTTCAGTCATAAAGTTGTCAGGAAGTGAAACAATCTGGGGAGTGATGTAGTGGAGGCAGCATCCATACACAGCTTTAAGAAGAGATACGATAAAACTCATAGAGCAGGGAGAGAGTGGACCTAGTAGCGACCAGCGAAGAGGCGAGGACAGGAGCTATGAATCGACCCCTACAACCACAAATAGGTGAGTACGTTCTTGCTATTCACTGCTCTTATCGAACAAGAGTGATGAACTGAAGGAACAAATAACAGAGGCACCCCAAACATCATAATAATTGCAGATCCAAAACTAACAGAAATGATAACATATGCTATATTCACAGCAGAATGTCAAAACATGAGGAAAGAAACTAGAAACAGAGGAAGGGAGGAGATTCACTGCTAATCAGGAACTAGTTTTGAAACGATGGAAAGGGAAAACATAAATGAGTGAGAAATACTATAAAGTTTACACAGACAAGACTGGGGGACTCAAAACAGCAGTAGCAGTGACTTACAATCCTTCACCAAATAGTAGGAGATCAAGACAGGACTATGAAAACAACAGTACAGTTATTGGAACCATAGTGAAAGCAGCAAGAGGAATTCAGACAGGCTAAGGAAAGCTACTGTAGTTATCCTGAGAGTTGGGACCCCATGTGGGGGGACTAGATGCATGGAGGACTATGAGATGGAGGCGGCAATGGAAAGCTTTGTGTGTCAGCCTGTAACGTACACAACATGAGAGCTGCCAGAATGGGTTCCTCAGAGATCGGTATTTGGACCAGAAGAGATATAATCAGAAATATCCCAGTTTGCAGATACTGTACAATTACTGAAGAGGCTATAAACCGGTAAGAACAAGGAAAGGCTAAGAATGGACGTGGAAAAACGACAAGATTGGTCAGACAAGTGGCTATTGGAACTGAATCCCAACAAATGCAATGTTATGAAAATTATTGTGAAAAGAAGACCAGTAATGAAGAACAGGCTCAGGAACAACGACTGCAAACCTCACTCAAAAAAGGACCTTGGGGTGAGCACAATACAGAGCATATTACCCGAGGTGCACATTAGCCGAATAACCTCTACAGCAAATGCGAGTCAGGAAAATCTGAAGTTTGCTTTCAGGAATGTCATCAGCCATTCACGACACTATACACGGCATATGTCAGGCCCATCTTGGAGTATGCAGCACCAGTTTGAAGCCCTCGCCTGTTCAAGCATCTCAAGAAGAAGGAAAAAGTTCAGAGGTTTGTAACAAGACAAATCCCAAAACTGAGGATACGAACTAAGAGGAGAGGCTAAAAGAGCTAAACCAGATGAAATTAGACAGGAGAACAGGGAAGACATGATAATGACATACAAAATAGTGAGAAGAATTAATAGGGTGGGCGGGGACTGGATGCTCGAGAGAAAAACAGGTACACAAGGGCACAATTGGAAGTAAAAAAGCATTAATGAGTCGCAGGGATGTCAGGAAATATTTCTTCAGCCTCGGACTGGTCAGGAAGTGAGATGACCCGGACAGTGAAATGGTGGCGGAAGAATTTATACATAGCTTTAAGAATAGGTATGATAGGACTTAGGAAACCAGAAGAGAGAGTGAACCCAGTATCTTCCAGTTTCAGAGGCTGACCCAGGAGCAGAGACTCGACTACTGCAACCACAAATGAGTGAGTACACACACACACACACCCTATTCCAGTTCTTCTCCATTATCTCTCTCCATCTCCCATTAATCTCTTATTTGTCTCTTTCTTCACTCCCTTTATTCCCCCTCTCTCTCTTTCACCCACTCCCTCTATTCCCTCCTTTTTCGTTTTTCTCTAGCCCCGTCTTCCTCTCCCTTCCCCTTTCTCTTTCCCCCATCGGCCTCACACTCTCTCCTCTCCTTTTCTCCCTCCTTCGTAACGTCTTACCCTCCTTCTCTCCCTCCCCCTCCCTCTCCCCACCTTCGTCTCAGCCAGGAACTAACAAGGGGAGTTAGAATAATTGATCACACGAAGGGATGACGATAACCAAGAGGAAATATCACCCAATAAACAAGACGAACGAAGTAATAACGCGGAATAATAGTGATAAACAAGGAGGCAGGCAAATGGAGATGAGGAAGGTGGTGATGACAGGACGGAGGTGATGTAGGTAATAAGAGGAGAAGAGAAGTGATGGAGCTGATCAGAAGACAGACATTACAAATGATGACGAATGGAAAGGAAGCAGAGGCTAATAAGGACAAGGAAGCAGGGTGAGATAAATGATGATGATGATGATGATAATAATAATAATAATAATATAATAATAATAATAATAATAATAATAATAATAATAATAATAATAATAATAATAATAATAATAATAATAATAATAATAATAATAAAAATTTATTATATTATTATTATTATTATTATTATTATCATTATATCAATAATAATTAATAATAATAATACTAATACATAATAATAATTATTATTATTATTATTTATTATTATTATTATTATTATTATTATTATTATTATTATTATAATAACAATAATAACAATAATAACAATATAATTATAATAATAGTAATAATAATAATAATAATAATAATAATAATAATAATAATAATAATAATAATAATAGGGGTAGGGGTCGGCCTAGGAAAGGTTGGAGGGAGGGGGTAAAGGAGGTTTTGTGTGCGAGGGGCTTGGACTTCCAGCAAGCATGTTTGAGCGTATTTGATAGGAGTGAATGGAGACAAATGGTTTTTAATACTTGACGTGCTGTTGGAGTGTGAGCAAAGTAACATTTATTAAGGGATTCAGGGAAACTGGCAGGCCGGACTTGAGTACTGGAGATGGGAAGTACAGTGTCTGCACTCTAAAGGAGGGGTGTTAATGTTGCAGTTTTATAACTATAGTGTAAAGCACCCCTCTGGCAAGACAGGGATGGAGTGAATGATGATGAAAGTTTTTCTTTTTCGGGCCACCCTGCCTTGGTGGGAATCGGCCGATGTGTTAATACAAATAAAAAAATTAATAATAATACTAATTACTATTAAAATAATAATAATAAAAAATTACTATTATTATAATACTAATAATAATAATAATAATTATCAGGAAAAAAATCTGTTGCATAATTTTATATTATAACAGAACGAGTCAAAATAAAAGAAAATACATGTGAGCAGGTGGTAAGATGAGCAGGTGGTAAGATGGGCAGGTGGTAAGATGAGCAGGTGGTAAGATGAGCAGGTGGTAAGATGAGCAGGTGGTAAGATGGGCAGGTGGTAAGATGAGCAGGTGGTAAGATGGGCAGTTGGTAAGATGAGCAGGTGGTAAGATGGGCAGGTGGTAAGATGGGCAGGTGGGAAGATGGGCAGGTGGTAAGATAGCAGGTGGTAAGATGAGCAGGTGGAAGATGAGCAGGTGGTAAGATAGGCAGGTGGTAAGATGACAGGTGGTAAGAGGGCAGGTGGTAAGATGGGCAGGTGGAAGATGAGCAGTGGAAGAGAAGTGGTAAGATGACAGTGGTAAGATGAGCAGGTGGTAAGATGCAGGCAAGAGTGGTAAGATGAGCAGTGGTAAGAGAGCAGGTGGAAGAGGGCAGGTGTAAGATGAGCAGGTGTAAGATGGAAGGTGGTAAGATGGGCAGGTGGTAAGATGAGCAGGTGGTAAGATGAGCAGGTGGTAAGATGAGCAGGTGGTAAGATGAGCAGGTGGTAAGATGGGCAGGTGGTAAGATGAGCAGGTGGTAAGATGAGCAGGTGGTAAGATGAGCAGGTGGTAAAGAATGGTAAGATGGGCAGGTGGTAAGATGAGCAGGTGGTAAGATGAGCAGGTGGTAAGATGAGCAGGTGGTAAGAAGAAAAGCGTGGATGAAGGAGAGATGAGATGAAATATAGGCAAGTGAAGATGGCTTAAACATTATTCATCGCTTAGAAAACATCTTGACGTTAATGTTGAATGAGTCTTTATACATTCCTGAAGTCTCTACGTGGAGAGATTGGAAAGACGGGGATGAGAGGGAAAATAACAAGAAAAGGTACAAAATAGGAGGGTAGAGACAAGAAGGAGCAAGTGGAAAGGGAAGTTGGGAGGTATAGGGGGAGGCGGGGATAGGGGGTGTTGTTGGTGGTGGTGGTGTGGTGTTGACGGTTGTCGTGTTGGTAGTGGAGGTGGTGCTGGTGGTAGTGGAGGTGATGCTGGTGGTAGTGGAGGTGGTGTTTGTGGTAGTGGAGGTGGTGCTGGTGGTAGTGGAGGTGATGCTGGTGGTAGTGGAGGTGGTGTTTGTGGTAGTGGAGGTGGTGCTGGAGGTAGTGGAGGAGGTGCTGGTGGTAGTGGAGGTGGTGCTGGTGGTAGTGGAGGTGATGCTGGTGGTAGTGGAGGTGGTGTTTGTGGTAGTGGAGGTGGTGCTGGAGGTAGTGGAGGAGGTGCTGGTGGTAGTGGAGGTGGTGCTGGTGGTGGTAGTGATGGTGGTAGTGGTGGTTGTGGTGATCATGGTAATGAGAGAGTGCACGAGACACCCTAACATTCTCCCATGTTTCCCATCAACCAGCTACCACACAGTACCATGGGAATGTACTTTCCCCATCACAAACGAAGTGGTGATTACCTAAACAAACAAGAACTATTCGCCAAGAATGTGGGTATATTCTTAGGAACAATATCAAGTTCAGTATCACTATATACAAACCTTACCAGTCATGTCAATTTCATCTCATTACCGAGACACCGTGCGATGTACGTCTCTCAGTATATATATGATGAGAGAATATTTTAATCCCTATTCTGATGATTAAGTTTTCTTAATTGGTGGTAAACAGGTTACATGCAGATTTGTAGATGAATGGTTCAGAGAACCGACAAGTTATAAATTAGACACATATGCAACACTTGGGTATCTTTATTGAGGAAACGTTTCGCCACACAGTGGCTTCATCAGTCCATACAAAGTAGAAAGTTGTAAGGAGAGGAGGAGTTTGAGGTAATCAGTCCCTCGGCCTGAAGTCGATGTGTTCAGTCCATCTTGGGATCTTGATACAAACGAATTCTTCAACACTTGTCCAACCTTTGGACGAAGACCTACTTCGACTAGTGGATGGTACCACTATGACCCCGCCTCCTCCTGCTTCGCCTCACCTATCTACAGCATATAAGCCACCTCTACGGACATGCGCTGTACTTTCTACAAGATTGATGGACTGAACACATCGACTCCAGGCCGAGGGACTGATTACCTCAAACTCCTCCTCTCCTTACACCTTTCTACTTTGTATGGACTGATGAAGCCACTGTGTGGCGAAACGTTTCTTCAATAAAGATACCCAAGTGTTGCATATGTGTCTAATTTATAACATGCAGATTTAATGACCCTAGTGTAGTCGACAGGCTTTAAACCTAATTAACCTAACTATCGATTTTATTTTGATCATTGTATACTAAACTAGCTTAACATGGTTGATTTTTGCCCAATTAAAAAAAAATCTGTGAGGCATAATATTATTGGAGTTTCAGTATTACGTGGGATGAAAAAAAAATGTAACTTTTCATACGTCAGAAGATAGCCTAGCCTAGGCTGGCAGGGGAAGACAGCTTAAAATTGTGTGGGAAGATAGCTCAGGACTGTGTCAGAATATAGCCTAGATCTGTGGCAGAGTAAGATAGACTAGGACAGTCAGAACATGATAGCCTAGAATTGTGAGAAGAAGATAGCCTATTACTGTGTCGAAAGATAACCTAGGACTATCAGAAAAGATAGCTAAGGACTGTGTCAAGGGAAGACAGGCTAGGATAGCATTGCTGGGTTATAAAAAGATAACCTAGGACTGTCTCGATAGAAGAGATCAGCATCGAACTGCAGTGCTGTCAAAAGCATTTTTTCAAAATAGTATGCAATTTTTGGGGTTAGTTTACGAAAACATCGAGTGGGGTAAATAATTATTATTAATATTATTCTAAGGTCAACACTCATTTTCTGGCCAATGATATTACACTGATTTTAGGGTAAGTTTGTGGTGCTGATTCCGAATATGTCATCGTTTTTGCTTGATTGGACTCTATTTTTTTTATAAATTTGGTATTCCACTCAAGAACATACAAGATGTGAAAAACATATTGATCAGGAGGGGCTAATTTACAAATAGCATTGAAATTATTTTTTAGATCATGCAAAAATCAAATCAAGTAATACATACTAGTAAAATCATTCAGATACCAGCAATTAGTGCATATGGAAGCATTATTTGTACTATTTTTTCTTTGTTGGTCATCAGCACAAATTTGTTGAGTAATTTGAAGAGCTGCATCTTGGTTACCATTGTGTAATAAGACACCATTCAAGCTTCTAATGGAGCTGTCATTAAACAGCCGCCAATCTCTAGGTCCGATAAGCTGTTATATTTTAACTTCTTGTTGTAGACAGTCCTTTTCTTTTAGTCTGGATGCTAAAAGATCAGATGCTTGCTTTGACAGACTGAGGTCACATATCAGATGATTGAGTTCTAACCATGGTACGGGTGGGGATTGAACTCGTGGTGAGGGAGTCGTAAAAGTCCAGACCGACGCGTTAGCCACTGGGCCAGCTGGCTACAATAAGATTCATCCATCTAGGTACGAATATTTATACACCATAGGAAAGTTAGCATAGGCACCACTGTGACCACAAATGCCGCCACACTGGTGGGAGATTCATCTTATTGTAACCAGCTGGCCCACTGACTAACGCGTCGGTCTGGAGTTTTACGACTCACTCACCGCGAGTTCAATCCCCGTCTATACCGTGGTTTGTTTGCAATCGTGTCATTACGATTTCTTGAGCAACTGGGTTCTTGGAAGAACTGCTGGGGTGTTGAAATGCTTACTTCATATTCACTTCCACTGCTATCACCTGTGTTACATCCTAAAGCCTGAGTTTCTTCAACATCTGACAGTGTAAAGTCAAGCAGTGTTGTAAACACTGGTATGGTAACGTCTTCACTGTGTGGCACAGGTCTCCTTGCTCACTCCATATTGGAATATTCCCACTTGACTTTCTTGTATTGATAGAAATTTTCACCATACAGAAATAACAATCATCATAGTGTTTTTTCGGCTCTCTCCGCACAATAGGAACACCGAAGGTTAACCTTTTCATTTGCTTATTTTTTTCCACTGTCGTCAGTCTTCTACACTTGTTTTAAAGATCATAAGGGGAGCCCAAGACTTATCTTGTTCTCCAGCGCCACTCCAAAATAAGCCAGATAAGCTTATTTTACAAAATCTGTAATGTTTTATCTTTATTTTTGCAAAAGAGTATTCGCCACGAATGTAGCAAAATGGGATTGTTTAAGCAGACTCTTCGTGAAGAACTCATTTTATCTGGAAAAAGTAACAAAATAATGGTTACAATATTGTAACGTGGTCGTTGTTGATACAACTCCATTCGTTATCAGATCATTTAAAAAAAAAATTCTACAGATTGTCACTACATATACATATACACGCGTTATGGCTAAGTCCTCTGTTAATTGAGGGTAGGTATGCAAATATCTCATAAACTAAAGCCAATTTGAAAAACCTAATGACATTTTAGAATTCAACAACTCCAAAATACAGAAAATAACTTCAACGAATATTTTTTTGTTGACCAGTGGTAATTATTATTATTATTATTATTATTATTATTATTATTATTATTATTATTATTATTATTATTATTATTATTATTATTATTATTATTATTATTATGAAAACATTCACTTGCTTAATTAGACGAGGAAACTCTCTCTCTCTCTCCCCCTCTCTCTATCTCTGTCTGTCTATTTTTCTCTTTGGTTGTGTTGACAGTCGTGCTGGCCACCCATCAACACGCGCCTCTGATTGCAAGGGGAACACTGCCCGCATCGTCATCCTTTGATTTTACTTTATCTTCCCCTGAGAGAACCTACCCAAATAGAGCCCACTCAGAGGGAAGCTTTGAGAGAGTGAGCCCTCCAGAAGCCCTAGAGAGAACCCTCCCCAGAAGAAGCACACCAACCGGAGCTTCAAGAGAATGTGCTGGAGCCTGAGGAACGGGGAAGAGGGTGGTGACGTTGGTATTTGCAGACATTTTCCTGAATAGAGATTTGTGAAAATCTCCCGATCCAAGGAAATGGAGTCAAACTTAGCCGTCCAGAGATCAAACTTACTGACCTTTCATCCCTCAGGCGTTGAATGTCCACTAGTTAGCGTTCTCCATTGACTATAAAAATAATAATCCTGACATTGCGAAGCCCAGAGTATGTCTAAGGCCTACAATTGAAAATATATTCATTGGAAAGTGCCAAACTTCTATTTATTTTGTCATGTAAATAAAAAATATTCATACTGGATCACTTGAAAATTAATTCAAGGAATAAAATAATATTGATGCAAATTCTTAAACTTCTAAACCTGTACTCCATAGAACGCAGGCGGGAGAGATACATTGTTATATACACGTGGAAAATTCTCGAGGGCTTAGTACCAAACTTACACACGAAAATCACTCCCTACGAAAGCAAAAGACTCGGCAGGCGATGTAACATCCCCCCAATGAAGAGCAGGGGTGAAACTATCACGTTGAGAGACAACACAATAAGTGTCAGGGGCCCAAGATTGTTCAACTGCCTCCCAGCATACATCAGGGGGATTACCAACAAACCCCTGGCTGTCTTCAAGCAGGCACTGGACAGGCACCTAAAGTCGGTACCTGACCAGCCAGGCTGTGGTTCGTACGTTGGACTGCGTGCGGCCAGCAGTAACAGCCTGGTTGATCAGGCTCTGGTCCAACATGAGGCCTGGTCACAGACAGGGCCGCGGGGGCGTTGACCCCTGGAACTCGCTCCAGGTAAACTCCAGATAAATTATTTTAGCTCAAAAATAATTTTAAAAAAGTAAATTTATATTTTTTAACTAAATTTATTTAAGTTAACTTATTAAATGGATCAAAATTTTGCATAACTATATTTCATCGTGATTTTTTATGGTTGTTGGAGCCTCATTATGCGCTTTGAAGAAGAAGGATGGGGGAATCAGACCCATTGCTGTTGGTAACACCCTTCGCCGTCTCGTTGCCAAAGCAGCAGTAAGAAACATTCGCCTAGAAGCTGCCAGTTTACTCCAGCCACACCAACTGGGCTTTGGGGTCTCTCAAGGCAGTGAAGCCGCAGCTCATGCGGCAAGGGCCTACATCAGGGACCTATCAGAAGACAAGGCCGTAGTCAAACTTGACTTTAGAAATGCCTTTAATATGGTGAAGAGAGATGTGGTCTTGCCAGCCGTTCGAGATCGGTTCCCCAGTCTCTTTCCCTTCATTTCAGCTGGCTACAGCAAACCCTCGACTCTTTTGTTTGGGGAACATGAAATTCCCTCATCTGAGGGTGTTCAGCAGGGTGATCCACTCGCTCCACTTCTCTTCTGTTTGGCAGTAAGAGAACTAACTTCCAGCCTATGCAGCGAGCTCAACATCTGGTACCTGGATGATGGCACTCTGGCAGGTACGGGGGAGTCCTTGTTAGAGGACCTACAACGGTGAAGACACAGGGAGAAGCCTTAGGACTCATCCTTAATCCCTCAAAGTGTGAAATTATCACAACAAATCAGGAAATAATCAATGCGGTGCAAACAATCCTCCCAGAAGTCACTACTATCACTCCATCCAACAGTACCCTCCTGGGAGCACCGCTGGGTCCCCACGCCATCGACACTGTCCTCAAGGACAAAGTAAATGACCTGAAAAGAATGGAGGAGAGAATAAGTGATCTTGATGCCCATGATGCCCTGTATCTCCTCACAAGGTGTCTTACTATGCCAAGACTCACTTACTTCTTGAGGTGTGCACCCTCTTTTGAAAACCCAACACTTGACGAGTATGACGCACACCTGAGATCAACCTTCAAGAAGGCACTGAATCTGTCACTAGAGGATCAGCAATGGGAGCAGGCAACCCTGCCAGTGCGACTGGGAGGTATAGGGGTGCGCAAAGCAAGGCAGGTAGCGTTACCTGCATTTCTGTCATCGTGTTTGGCCTCCTGTGGATTAGTCAAGAGGATTGTCCCTGAACGTTTGAGAGGTGTGGTGGGAGCTCAAGACCCCAAGTTCATTGAAGCAGCAGTGCAGTGGGACATCCTGGCAGACTCTTCCAGTAGACCAGCTCCTCCCAAAGAGCACAAACAGTCCCACTGGGACAAACCGATCATGGAAAAAAATTCCAACACAATGCTCACCAACGCTTCAGGAAAGGACAAAGCTCGTCTCCTAGCGGTGAAGGCACCACACTCAGGAGATTTTCTTCTTGCTGTTCCCAATTCCTCTCTGGGCACTCGACTCGACCCACAGGCCATTCGGATTGGTGTTGCTCTTCGCCTAGCCGCCCCCATACTCACCGAACATAGGTGTATTTGCGGCAGGACGACGGCTGATCAATTCGGACTTCATGGTCTAGTGTGTCACACATCAGAAGGGAAGTATGCTAGACATGAGGAGGTCAATGACATCATAAAGAGAAGCCTCGCCACAGCCCGTTGCCCAGCTCAACAGGGAACCCCAAGTGCAGAGGTCTGATGGAAGTCAAAAGCGTCCTGATGGAGCCACCATGCTACCCTGGAAGGATGGTAAGCAGATTGCTTGGGACTACACCTGTGCTGCCACATTGGCAGACACCTACCTGCCACACTCCTTAGCCGAAGGGGGTGGAGCTGCCAGCCACAGGGAGACCCAGAAGACCCGCAAATATGAAGACCTTCCCTCTTGCTATAACTTCATCCCAATAGGGTCGGAGACCCATGGAGCATGGGGCAAGTGTGCTCTAAAGTTTCTCAAGGAGCTGGGTGGAAAACTCATCATAGAAACCAAGGACCACAGGGCGACCAGCTTCCTCTTTCAGAGACTCAGTGTTGCGATCCAGAGGAAATGCCTGCAGTATTCTGGGCACGCGGCCCACTGCCGGGAGTTGGACGAAGTATTTGACATGTAGCTCTGAGTTGTTATCTATGTTGTTTTACTCCCAATTGTATTTTGTCTATATATATATATATAAAAAAAAAAAAAAAAAAAAAAAAAAATTTTTTTTTTTTTTTTTTTTTTTTTTTTTTATATATATATATATATATATATATATATATATATATATAAGAAACTCTGATTTTTAAACTTCTGATTTATTATACCCTTATGTTGTTGTTGAAGTGAAACCTGAAGCTTCCAGGAGAAACTCAGGTGTTACAAATCGTACGCATTAATATCCCTCAAGGTAGGTTCCTTGACGCTGTTGAATTGAACCTGAATATCTTCCCTTTTCCCCTTCAGGCGCTGTATAATCCCTACGAGTTTAGCGCTCCCCCATGATTATAATAATAATTAAGCATTAATTGAAATATCAAAACTGTTAACGTTAAAATAGTTTCCCCTGTGCACTAATTAACATCTGTGTTGTTTTGACTCGTTGGTTAACTATTCTATACTGCGATAAACACCACATTTGTATAGCGGTGTGAGGGCACGATTATCATTATATTTACATAATAAAAGAGAGAGAGAGAACCCATGGCACTACAGCTCTGGTGGAAACAAAAGACAGCATTATTCTGCTGTTTGTGTGTCTCTTGTAAATTTATGCTTTTGTTTATTTTATTTTTTGTTGAAATTATGTGGGAGACACTTTTGACACTGCTGGTGACATATCAGCCACGACATTATAATGAAATTGTCAACAAAGATGCTTTATTTTTAATTCGTTTTCTAATATTACGTTATTTTTAGAACGGTTGAGTGGATGGTTAATTAGGCTTAAAACTATCGACTATTGAAATGGTTATCACCAGTCAGTATTTAATCCCTAAAATAGGGAGTAAACTCCCACATTATACACATTAAGGTACACTCCTCGGTATATTTTGGAGTAATTCCAAAAAAAGCGCTAGACCCGTGGAGGTTATACGGCGTCTGAGGAGTGGGTGGTCATCAGATTTGATAAAATTACCTGAATCGAGAGCTCTTTAACCGCATCAAAATATGTCCTCTCAAGAGTTAATCTGGAAAAAAAAGTTCCTAACGATTTTTTTGACAGATAAACCGAAAAAAAAGTTAAATAATTTGAATGTTAATGGCACTCTTTGTTGATGCTGGTGATGGGCTCTTGATCCAGGGTCTAGGGGCTACCCTTCTCTACCTTAAGTTCTTAAAAAATAATCGACAAAAATCTTAAAATTCGTAAGGAAACGACACCGCCCGTGTCTACTCTGGTCTATAACTGCAGTTACCAACCCAGTCTCTGAGAACCATCCTTAGATGTTTATAAGATGTTTAGAAACTTTCAGAAAGTTAAGACAGGTTTAAAACCCTTAAGACACATTAAAAAAGTTAAGCAGCATTATGAAAGTAAAAAAAATTCACATGCTGACATCAACAACACCTTCAGAGGCAGACATCAACAACACCCTCAGATGTAGACATCAACAACACCCTCAGACATCAACAACAACCTCAGACGCACACATCTACAACACCCTCAGAGGCAGACATCAACAACACCTTCAGAGGCAGACATCAACAACACCCTCAGAGGCAGACATCAACAGCACCCTCAGACACAGACATCAACAGCACCTTCGGTAGCGCCGCTCACCCTGTGAGTGTTACCTTGCACTCCACAGTGGCACAATATTTCTCATCAAATGAATTCAATATTTTCGATGAGGTCACAGGGCTGACATTTACAGTAAAGGTCAGAGGAGTGAGACACCTCACTCATACCTCTGCTCCAACACCTTACACTGAAATGTTAGGCAGAAAAAAAAAAATTTAACCTATAATATGAAAAGAATTCGAAATTTATCTTAGATGTTTAGCGAATAACACAACACTGAAGCAATTTTTGCAGTAAGTCTTGTGGCCCATGGCAGCTGAGTCTCACCCAAACTTCATTCTTTCACTAATATCTATCAATTCATTATAAAAGCTCAACCAGGCATCTTTTCGACTGAGTATAGACACCAAGAGGTTAGTTAGTAAGGTTTGTCAAGTAGAGTGTGTTGTGTGGTTGACCCAACCAAGCAGAGTGTGTTGTGTGGTTGACACAACCAAGCAGAGTGAGTTGTGTGGTTGACACAACCAAGTAGAGTGTGTTGTGTGGTTGACCTAACCAAGCAGAGTGTGTTGTGTGGTTGATACAACCAAGTAGAGTGTGTTGTGTGGTTGACCTAACCAAGCAGAGTGTGTTGTGTGGTTGATACAACCAAGCAGAGTGAGTTGTGTGGTTGACACAACCAAGTAGAGTGTGTTGTGTGGTTGACCCAACCAAGCAGAGTGTGTTGTGTGCTTGAAACAACCAAGCAGAGTGAGTTGTGTGGTTGACACAACCAAGTAGAGTGTGTTGTGTGGTTGACCCAACCACGCAGAGTGTGTTGTGTGGTTGATACAACCAAGCAGAGTATGTTGTGTGGTTGATACAACCAAGCAGAGTGTGTTGTGTGGTTGATACAACCAAGCAGAGTGAGTTGTGTGGTTGACACAACCAAGCAGAGTGTGTTGTGTGGTTGATACAACCAAGCAGAGTGAGTTGTGTGGTTGACACAACCAAGTAGAGTGTGTTGTGTGGTTGACCCAACCAAGCAGAGTGTGTTGTGTGGTTGACACAACCAAGCAGAGTGTGTTGTGTGGTTGATACAACCAAGCAGAGTATGTTGTGTGGTTGATACAACCAAGCAGAGTGTGTTGTGTGGTTGATACAACAAAGCAGAGTGTGTTGTGTGGTTGACACAACCAAGCAGAGTGTGTTGTGTGGTTGACACAACCAAGCAGAGTGTGTTGTGTGGTTGATGCAACCAAGCAGAGTGAGTTGTGAGGTTGACACAACCAAGCAGAGTGTGTTGTGTGGTTGACACAACCAAGTAGAGTGTGTTGTGTGGTTGATACAACCAAGCAGAGTGAGTTGTGTGGTTGACACAAAAAAGCAGAGTGTGTTGTGTGGTTGATACAACCAAGCAGAGTGTGTTGTGTGGTTCACACAACCAAGCAGAGTGAGTTGTGTGGTTGACACAACCAAGCAGAGTGTGTTGTGTGGTTGATACAACCAAGCAGAGTGTGTTGTGTGGTTGATACAACCAAGCAGAGTGTTTTGTGTGGTTGACACAACCAAGCAGAGTGTGTTGTGTGGTTGATACAACCAAGCAGAGTATGTTGTGTGGTTGATACAACCAAGCAGAGTGTGTTGTGTGGTTGATACAACCAAGCAGAGTGAGTTGTGTGGTTGACACAACCAAGTAGAGTGTGTTGTGTGGTTGATACAACCAAGCAGAGTGTGTTGTGTGGTTGATACAACCAAGCAGAGTGAGTTGTGTGGTTGACACAACCAAGCAGAGTGTGTTGTGTGGTTGACACAACCAAGTAGAGTGTGTTGTGTGGTTGATACAACCAAACAGAGTGTGTTGTGTGGTTGACACAGACAAGCAGATAGTGTTGTGTGGTTGACACAGACAAGCAGAGTGTGTTGTGTTGTTGACACAGACAAGCAGAGTGTGTTGTGTTGTTGACACAGACAAGCAGAGTGTGTTGTGTTGTTGACACAGACAAGCAGAGTGTGTTGTGTTGTTGACACAGACAAGCAGAGTGTGTTGTATGGTTGACACAGACAAGCAGAGTGTGTTGTGTGGTTGACACAGACAAGCAGAGTGTGTTGTGTGGTTGACACAACCAAACAGAGTGTTTTCGCTACCTTTTTAGAGGTTGCTATGGTGACAACGTCGCAAACGATCCCAAATGGCAGAAAATACTGCTGTTTGTCTGCTGCACGCTGTGCTCTTCTGCTGTTTGTCTGATGCACACTCTGCTTTTCTGCTGTTTGTCTGTTGCACGCTCTGCTCTTCTGCTGTTTGCTGCACGCTCTGCTTTTCTGCTGTCTGACTGCTGCACGCTCTGCTCTTCTGCTGTCTGCTGCACGCTTTGCTCTTCTATTGTCTGCTGCACGCTTTGCTCTTCTATTGTCTGCTGCACGCTTTGCTCTTCTATTGTCTGTTGCACGCTCTGCTCTTCTGCTGTCTGTCTGCTGCGCGCTTTGCTCTTCTGTGGTCTGTTGCTCAGCAGCTCTTCTGCTGTCTGTTGCATGCTCTGTTCTTCTGCTGTCTGTTGCATGCTCTGTTCTTCTGCTGTCTGTTGCATGCTCTGCTCTTCTGCTGTCTGTTGGATGCTCTGCTCTTCTGCTGTCTGTTGGATGCTCTGCTCTTCTGCTGTCTGTTTGCAGTACGTTCTGCTCTTCTGCTGACTGTGCTACCGAACATTCATCCAAATCACTGAACGGATTGGGATCGAACCCATGGCAGGCGAGTCCTGAAACTCAGAGGCCAGTGCGCTAACCACTGGGCCAGTTGGTTCTAATTAGCTTCGTCCAGCTAGCTACATTCTATACACCATATGGAAGTTAGCATAGGCCACCACTGTGAGCACTGGCAGACTTGCCTACCTGCTGGTTGAGTACGGTGCACTCTCTCTGGCTTCTGCTTTGCCATCTGTCACCGTGGTGTACACTTATTATTCCACCTGTACGTACATAGTGTACATACCAGTATATAATGGGTGAAGACAAATATACATTATAGTCTACTGCTGAATTTGTTTGCTCCAATTCCCATTACGACCAGGTCTCATTACCTGTGTTCGTAATATCGTAATAAGACGAGTGATTAGAGCAATGACCTGTGAGTTTCAGAACTCACCTGCCATAGGTTCAAACCCTGCTCGTTCTGTTGTTTATTTTCAATACTGTTAATACGATTTTGTGAGTCATGATTCCTCCACATAGAACGTACATTTAATGAGTCATGATTCATCTACATAGAACGTACTTAGTACATAACAATTCTGATGATCGCTCTACAGTGAGTGAACAGTACAATTTACAGGATGAGCTTGATGCACAGTAAACACTTCACAGATGAGTTGTGAGTGACGTAACAACCACTACAGGGTAGTTGTGAGTGCACATAACAACACTCAGGATGAGCTGTGAGTGCACAGTAAACAACCTTTCACAGGATGAGTTGTGAGTGAACAGTAAACAATCACTCACAGGATGAGCTGTGAGTGCACAGTAAACAACCTTTCACAGGATGAGTTGTGAGTGCACAGTAAACAATCACTCACAGGATGAGCTGTGAAAAAGGTGCACACAGTAAACAACCTTTCACAGGATGAGTTGTGAGTGAACAGTAAACAACCACTCACAGGATGAGTTGTGAGTGCACAGTAAACAATCACTCACAGGATGAGCTGTGAGTGAACAGTAAACAACCTTTCACAGGATGAGTTGTGAGTGCACAGTAAACAATCACTCACAGGATGAGCTGTGAGTGCACAGTAAACAATCACTCACAGGATGAGCTGTGAGTGCACATAACAATCACTCACAGGATGAGCTGTGAGTGAACAGTAAACAACCTTTCACAGGATGAGCTTGAGTGCACAGAAACAATCACTCACAGGATGAGCTGTGAGTGCACAGTAAACAATCACTCACAGGATGAGCTGTGAGTGCACAGTAAACAATCACTCACAGGATGAGCTGTGAGTGCACAGTAAACAACCTTTCACAGGATGAGTTGTGAGTGAACAGTAAACAACCACTCACAGGATGAGTTGTGAGTGCACAGTAAACAATCACTCACAGGATGAGCTGTGAGTGAACAGTAAACAACCTTTCACAGGATGAGTTGTGAGTGCACAGTAAACAATCACTCACAGGATGAGCTGTGAGTGCACAGTAAACAATCACTCACAGGATGAGTTGTGAGTGCACAGTAAACAATCACTCACAGGATGAGCTGTGAGTGAACAGTAAACAACCTTTCACAGGATGAGCTGTGAGTGCACAGTAAACAATCACTCACAGGATGAGCTGTGAGTGCACAGTAAACAATCACTCACAGAATGAACTAATACCCAGATAGTGATCACTAGGTCTATGTGATGTTCGGATAATAATGACTAAATTGGCATAATACCCACAAATTATTGTTAAGTAGATCTGTTATCTATATATTCCACTGTTAGATATTCCTGATAAATGCATATTGATGAGTATATATACCAGATACCCATATATTAATTATTAAATGTACAATATACTCACATATTGATCAATATATATACCAGCTGCCCACATATCACACAGTGTTAGCTAGATAGTCATATTAGATACTGTTTAGTTGTATGATGTATCACCTGAGTGTATATTTTAAATATCGCTCTCACTGGTAAATGGGGTAAATAATTAATCATTCCTGGCATGATATATTTCCTCGTAATACCCACCAATTAACATGCTAATGAAGATATTTATATTAATATGTGATGGATTTTCCCTTTTATTTCTTTTCATTTGAAGTCATATTTACTATGTTTTCAGGTCCTTCCCATGTAAGCTTCTGTTTGGTCAAGTTCGTTGAGGTTGCGTTAGGTTAGGTTAGGGTTAGCTTAGGTTAGGTTAGGTTGAGATAATTGCCCACTAGCGAGGTCTTGATTACCTAGTTTCAAATATATGTCAGAGATGCTGGACCACCAGTGTTTTCTTGACGACCAGATCTGTGCATCTCAGCTAGGCTTGTCCACCCGTGTGTTCCTGACAACATATCAGTCACAACGCCATTTCTACAACACGAAGTGAATAGCAAACTGACGGACAGTTTTGATCCCTACAATTTGCACTCTCAATGGGCAATACGCAGCTGTATTTCGAATACATGAATATCGTACAGAGAAAATTAACCGGGCAAGCGGGTGGAAGGCAGGAGAGAGGCAGGATTCTGCCTCTCGCTGTATTGACTGAATATTCATTGTCATATTTTACTCTGTAGTCTGAGAGCTTTAATGTTAGGCGACACTTGAAGTCCTGTGTATATGATACTCACACACAGAATGTGCTCACTCGTTTTATGTCCCTTAAATCCCTAAGTGGCCCGCTTAAAAGATCTTCCGAGGAGTTTGCGTCACAGGCAAAGGCTTTTAACTTCTGAAATAGAAAAAGAGAGAGAGAGCAGAAGCACTGAAGCACCAGCTTCTCTTCACGTCTCTCTGAAGCTTAATTGTGAATCCTTGTTGCATTCTGGAGCAGCTCTGGAGCCCCAGCAAGTGTTGAACGGCGATTCTGGTAGCGTTTACCAACTGAGAAATTCTGAAGCGGGGGTTGTTTATCACACCAGAGTATTTTTATCCCTGGGCATAGCGGCCATTACTGGCCATGACGCTAAAATAACATTTACTTAGTTACGTTTTTTCTAATTTGCCTTCCTGGAACGAAAAGTTTGACAGCAATGTCTTCTTAATTGAGCGTAAATCATGCCAGAGTGACAGTCATTCTTGATAGACTGACAATAATTTTATTAGATTAACAGACATTCTTGCCAAACCGTCAGTCATTCTTACCAGTTTAACTCCTATTCCTGCCAGCTTAACAGCCATTACTTCCAGTTAACAGCCATTCCTTCTCAGTTTAACAGCCATTACTGCTAGCTAACCAGCCATTCCAGCTAGCTAACCAGCCATTCCAGCCAGCTAATCAGTCATTCCTGCTATCTAGCCAGTCATTCCAGCTAGCAAACCAGCCATTCCCGCTAGTTAACCACCCATTCCAGCTAGCTAACCAGCCATTCCTGCTAGCTAACCAGCCATTCCAGCTACCTAACCAGTCATTCCAGCTAGCTAATCAACCATTCCTGCTAACTAAACAGCCATTCCAGCTAACTAACCAGTCATTCCTGCTAGCTAACCAGCCATTCCAGCTAGCTAACCAGTCATTCCTGCTAGCTAACCAGCTACTCCAGCTAGCTAACCAGCCATTCCTGCTAGCTAATCAGCTATTCCAGTTAACTAACCAACCATTCCAGCTAGCTAACCAGCCATTCCTGCTAGCTAACCAGCCATTACAGCTACCTAACCAGTCATTCCAGCTAGCTAATCAACCATTCCTGCTAACTAAACAGTCATTCAAGCTAACTAACCAGTCATTCCTGCTATCTAACCAGCCATTCCAGCTAGCTAACCAGTCATTCCTGTTAGCTAACCAGCCCTTCCAGCTAGCTAACCAGCTATCTAACCAGCCATTCTAGCTAGCTAACCAGCCATTCCCGCTAGCTAACGAGCTATCCCTGCAATTTTAATACCAGTCTCGCCATGCTGACAGCCATTCCTGCCAGACTGACATCCACTCCTAGTCACTGGACAACACAGGTTAACATAATTAACCCAGGTTGTTCCAAAGAATACAAATCACACCTACAAATTAAAATGTTTTTCATTTATTTAGACTTTTTAACGTTGGTCATCCACCAATTTACCGTTGCACTCACCTTATTTTAAAAATTTCGCCCTTAATTTGCTCCCTTTTCAACTTTTTCAGTTTGTTTCTCTCTTATTTACTATTTATGCCTCTGTTCTCCCTTAATTTGCTCTGTTTGTCCCTGTTTATATCCAAATATTCCCCTTAAAAGGTTATCTTAAATTATCCGATCTTGGAAGAGAGGGTGAAGAAGGAAGGAGATTTGGTGATGTTCTTCCTTCACTAGTTTTATAAAGTCTACTAGCAATGTTTTGACCACCGGGTCTGTGTCACAATGACAGGAACAGAAAGTTGTTCTCCTGTCTTTCCTCATCTTCCTCCTAATCCTTCTCCTGTTCTTTCTCCCCTCTGTCTACCCTTTTCCTCCTCCTCCTCCTGGCATCTACCTGTGTAAGGAAGATGAAAATTCTTTGCTCCTTCTGCCACTAAATCCGATTTCCCTGAGGTAGTGAGTCCCCTGTGGCCTACGACCTTCTTGTTGATGTATGAGTCAATGCGTACACCCGAAGTGTGCACCCAGCGTGTGCACCCAGTGTGTGCACCCGACGTGCACCTAGCGTGTGCACCCAGCGTGTGCACCCAACGCGTATATACTCTACATATACACAGTGAAGTCTTGTTTAAGGAACTTAGTTAATTGCAATTGCTTGTTAAGGAAATTGTTTGTTTACCCGAAGTTGTATTTGTTGTATTCACTTAAATGAGTTAGCTTGATCCTTTAATGATGACAGCCACGAGATGATGACAGCCACATCAGCTGTGACATAATTTCTACAACATCTGTGACATAACATCTACAACATCTGTGACATAGCAACTAC
>WNWK01002523.1:145000-147500 GCA_009830355.1 Cherax destructor
TTCAGCAGAAGTTTGTGGTTATAGGAAAGTGGGTGCGGGAGGGAAGAAGAGCAATTGGTGGAATGATGATGTAAAGATGTGTCAGATGATGTAAAGATGTGTCAGGTGAAAAGTTTTTACGAGGATAGTGAGGCTCAGGTTAGAGTATGTAGGCGAGAGGGAGATTATTTCCCAGTAAAAGTAGACCTTAGACAGAGATGTATGATGTCACCATGGTTGTTCAATATATTTATAGATGGAGTTGTAAGAGAAGTGAATGCTCGGGTGTTGGCAAGAGGTGTAGAGTTAAAAGATAAAGAATCTAACACAAAGTGGGAGTTGTCACAGTTGGTCTTTGCTGATGACACTGTGCTTTTGGGGGATTCTGAAGAGAAGTTGTAGAGGTTGGTGGATGAGTTTGGTAGGGTATGCAAAAGAAGGAAATTAAAAGTGAATATAGGAAAGAGTAAGGTGATGAGGATAACAAAAAAATTAGATAACGAAAGACTGGATATCAGATTGGAGGGAGAGAGTATGGAGGAGGTGAATATGTTCAGATATTTGGGAGTGGACGTGTCAGCAAATGGATCTATGAAGGATGAGGTGAATCATAGAATTAACGAGGGGAAAAAGGTGAGGAGCTTGTGGAGACAGAGAACTTTATCCATGAAAGCAAAGAGGGGAATGTATGAGAGTATAGTTATACCAACACTCTTGTATGGGTGTGAGACATGGGTTGTGAATGTTGCAACAAGGAGAAGGCTGGAGACAGTGGAGATGTCATGTCTGAGGGCAATGTGTGGTGTGAATATAATGCAGAGAATCCGTAGTTTTGAGAATAGGAGGAGGTGTGAGATTACCAAAACTATTATCCAGAGGGCTGAGGAGGGGTTATTGACATGGTTTGGACATGTAGAGAGGATGAATCAAAATAGGATGACTTCGAGAATGTATAAATCTGTAGTGGAGGGAAGGCGGGGTAGGGGTCGGCCTAGAAAAGGGTTGGAGGTAGGGGGTAAAGGAGGTTTTGTGTGCGAGGGGCTTGGACTTCCAGCAAGCGTGCGTGAGCGTGTTAGATAGGAGCGAATGGAGACAAATGGTTTTTAGGACTTGACGTGCTGTTGGAGTGTAAGCAAGGTTACATTTATGAAGGGTTTCAGGGAAACCGGTAGGCTGGACTTGATTCCTGGAGATGGGAAGTACAGTGCCGGCACTCTGAAGGAGGGGTGTTAATGTTTCAGTTTTGTAGCTGTAGTGTAAGCACGCCTCTGGCAAGACAGTGTTGGAGTGAATGATGAAAGTTTTACTTTGTCGGGCCACCCTGCCTTGGTTGCCACCCTACCTTGGTGGCCACTCTGCCTTGGTGGCCACCCTACCTTGGTGGCCACCCTGCCTTGGTGGCCACCCTGCCTTGGTGGCCACCCTGCCTTGGTGGCCACCTTGCCTTGGTGGGAAACGACTGATGTGTTAATAAATAAAAAAATCATAACTATGATTTTTAAAGAGGTGGACCGGTAAGCCAGTGGAAGACCTCGGTCAGATGACCGAAAGCTCCAGTTGTGGGTCTTTATATGACAAAGACCCGCGTCAAGAAACACTTGTCCTGTTTCCTGACAATGATTACCTAACCTACATACCAGTTTACGTACATTTCTCATTAACTAAAGTAACACAAAGTGTGTTTCACTTCTATTAGCATTTTATCATTAAAATTTTACCTCTGGGTCCTTATATATTTTACCACTGGGTCCTTATATATTTTACCACTGGGTCCTTATATATTTTACCACTGGGTCCTTATATATTTTACCTCTGGGTCCTTATATATTTTACCACTGGGTCCTTATATATTTTACCACTGGATCCTTATATATTTTACCACTGGGTCCTTATATATTTTACCACTGTGTCCTTATATATTTTACCACTGGGTCCTTATATATTTTACCACTGGGTCCTTATATATTTTACCACTGGATCCTTATATATTTTACCACTGGGTCCTTATATTTTTTATTACTGGATCCTTATATATTTTACCACTGGGTCCTTATATTTTTTATCACTGGATCCTTATATATTTTAACACTGGGTCCTCATATATTTTACCACTGGGTCCTCATATATTTTACCTCTGGGTCCTTATATATTTTACCACTGGGTCCTTATATATTTTAACCCTGGGTCCTCATATATTTTAACACTGAGTCCTTATATATTTTACCACTGGGTCCTTATATATTTTACCACTGGGTCCTTATATATTTTACCACTGGATCCTTATATATTTTACCACTGGATCCTTATATATTTTACCACTGGATCCTTATATATTTTACCACTGGATAATTATATATTTTACCACTGGATCCTTATATATTTTACCACTGGGTCCTTATATTTTTTATCACTGGATCCTTATATATTTTACCACTGGGTCCTTATATATTTTACCACTGGGTCCTTATATATTTTATCACTGGATCCTTATCTATTTTACCCCTGGGTCCTTATATATTTT
>WNWK01002523.1:152500-155000 GCA_009830355.1 Cherax destructor
AGCTTGGCTTTGGGGTCTCTCAAGGAAGTGAAGCAGCGGTTCATGCAAATAAGGGCGTATATCAACAACCTGCCTGAGGACAATGTAATGGTTAAATTAGATTTCAAGAATGCATTTAATCTCCTGAAAAGAGACGTAGTATTAGCAGCTGTACAAGAACATTTTCCAGGTCTCTTTCCTTTTGTTTCAGCTGCATATAGCAAGGAATCAATGCTCCTGTTTGGAGAGCATGAAATCACATCATCAGAGGGTGTCCAGCAAGGGGATTCTCTCGCCCCATTTCTCTTCTGTATAGCAGTTAGGGAAATCACAGTCAGACTGACCAGTGAGGTAAACATCTGGTTCCTGGATGATGGCACACTAGCAGGTACAAAGGAGTCTCTTCTAGATGATCTTACACAGGTGATGACACGGGGACAGGAAATGGGTCTCATCCTGAATCCATCCAAATGTGAAATCATCTCAATCAATCAACAAGTGATAGATGCAGTGATATCAAAACTACCAGAAGTATCAGTCATTGCCCCTACTAATAGCGTCTTGCTTGGAGCACCTCTGGGAAGCGATGCCATTGACACAATTCTCAGGAAGAAACTGTAAGTGTTGAGGAGAATGGAACGACGAATAGGCAATCTTGACACCTCACAAAGTGCTTGAGTCTGTCCAGGTTGTCATATTTCCTAAGATGTGCTCCTTCATATGATAACCCTATACTGCACGAATATGACAGTATCCTGAGGAAGATTTTTACGAAAGTATTTAACCTTACTCTAGAAGATGGGCAGTGGGACCAAGCTACACTCCCAGTCAGACTAGGAGGCATTGGTGTCCGCAAGTCATCACAGATTGCGCTACCTGCTTTTCTGTCCTCATGGGTTGCATCCAGAGGGCTTGTAGCAGCGATTCTCCCTGAAAAAATCTTAGGGACAAGATTGGAGTCCAGGACCAAAAGTTCATTGACGGAGCCATGATTTGGGATAATCTAACGGGATCTGAAACCCGATCTGCTCCCCCCAACAACTACAAACAGTCGCACTGGGATGGCCCAATAGTGGAGAATATAGCCTCAACAATGCTTCAGTATGTCAGGGAAGGATAAAGCCCGCCTCCTGGCAGTGAGAGCTTCTCATGCAGGGGACTTTCAGTTGGCTGTTCCCAACTCCAGCCTTGGCACACGACTTGCCCTTCGACTTGCCGCCCCTATTCTCGCCGAACACAGGTGTATTTGTGGCAGTGAAGAAGCAGACCGATTTGGGTATCATGGTCTTGTGTGTCGTAAATCCGAGGGAAAGATTGCAAGACATGAAGAGGTTAATAATATTATCAAGAGGAGCCTTGCAGCAGCCGGATGCCCAGCAGTAAGGAAGCCACCGCAGCTATGCAGATCTGATGGCAGCCAGAAGCGTCCAGATGGTATCACCTTTCAAGCCTGGACAGACGGCAAGCAGGTGGTGTGAGACTACACATGTTCATCTACCTTGATTGATACCTATCTCCAATACACCAGGGAGGAAGGAGGGGCAGGTGCCACCTTCAGGGAGTACAAAAGTCTAGAAATATGGAGAACTTCCCCATCATTATATGTTTGTTCCCATAGGCTCGGAGACCCTTGGCTCATGGGGAAAGAGTGCATCTAAGTTCCTTAAAGAGCTAGGAAAAAGACTCATCAGGGTAACTAGGGATACCAGGGCAGCTAGTTTTCTGTTCCAGCGACTCAGCGCTGCTGTTCAGAGGGGTAATGCCTGCTGTATTTTAGGCACACGCCCCAGCTCTGAGGAGCTGGATGAGATTTCCGCATTATAATCAGTGACAAACACGTAACAATGTGTACTAGACATGTATCTCTCTCATCTCATGTACTGTATATGCCATCTTTATATCAACAATGTATCTCTTAAATCTTCTGTACCATAATATGTAATAAAAAATACCTATTGGTAAAAAAAGAATGAAAAGATGGGGTGGTAGGGGAAGTGGAATATTCAAACGGCTTTAGGAAGAAATCCAAATATTTTTCCTTGAAGCTTTTTATCCACATCTCCGAGGCTATGGGACCCAAATTTACACAAGAGGTGGACCCCATCCTCTATATATATATATATATATATATATATATATATATATATATATATATATATATATATATATATATATATATATATTATATATATATATATATATATATATATATATATATATATATATATATATATATATAAATATATATATATATATATATATATATATATATATATATATATATATATATATATATGGGGTGGTAGGGGAAGTGGAATATTCAAATGGCTTCAGAAAGAAATCTAAATATTCTTCCCTGAAGCCTTTTTATCCACTTCTCCGAGGCTATGGGTCCCACAATTTACACAAGAGGTGGACCCCATCCTATATAATATATATATATATATATATATATATATATATATATATATATATGTGTGTGTGTGTGTGTGTGTGTGTGTGTTGTGTATACAAGATGGGG
>WNWK01002523.1:160000-165000 GCA_009830355.1 Cherax destructor
GGGAGAAATAAATGGGATTAAGTCAGGAGTATCTGAGAGAGTTAGAGCTAAGGAAGGGGTAGCAATAATGTTGAAGGATCAGTTATGGAAGGAAAAGAGGGAATATAAATGTGTAAATTCAAGGATTATGTGGATTAAAATAAGGGTCGGATGCGAAAAGTGGGTCATAATAAGCGTGTATGCACCTGGAGAAGAGAGGAGTGTAGAGGGAGAGAGAGATTTTGGGAGATGTTAAGCGAATGTATAGGAACTTTTGAACCAAATGAGAGAGTAATTGTGGTAGGGGACCTAAATGCTAAAGTGGGAGAAACATGCAGAGAGGGTGTAGTAGGTAAGTTTGGGGTGCCAGGTGTAAATGATAATGGGAGCCCTTTGATTGAACTTTGTATAGAAAGGGGTTTAGTTATAGGTAATACATATTTTAAGAAAAAGAGGATAAATAAGTATACAAGATATGATGTAGGGCGTAATGACAGTAGTTTGTTGGACTATGTATTGATAGATAAAAGACTGTTGAGTAGACTTCAGGATGTACATGTTTATAGAGGGGCTACAGATATATCAGATCACTTTTTAGTTATAGCTACAGTGGGAGTAAAAGGTAGATGGGATACAAGGAAAATAGAATCAGTAAGTAAAAGAGAGGTGAAGGTTTATAAACTAAAAGAGGAGGCAGTTAGGGTAAGATATAAACAACTATTGGAGGATAGATGGGCTAGTGAGAGTGTAGGCAATGGGGTCGAAAATGTATGGGGTAGATTTAAAATGTAGTGTTAGAGTGTTCAGCAGAAGTTTGTGGTTACAGGCGAGTGGGTGCGGGAGGGAAGAGGAGCGATTGGTGGAATGATGATGTAAAGAGAGTAGTAAGGGAGAAAAAGTTAGCATATGAGAGGTTTTTACAAAGTAGAAGTGATGCAAGGAGGGAAGAGTATATGGAGAGAAAAGAGAGGTTAAAAGAGTGGTGAAGCAATGTAAAAAGAGAGCAGATGAGAGAGTGGGTGAGATGTTATCAGCAAATTTTGTTGAAAATAAGAAAAAGTTTTGGAATGAGATTAATAAGTTGAGGAAGCCTAGAGAACAAATGGATTTGACAGTTAAAAATAGGAGAGGAGAGTTATTAAATGGAGAGTTAGAGGTATCGGGAAGATGGAGAGAATATTTTGAGGATTTGTTAAATGTTGATGAAGACAGGAAGCTGTGATTTCGTGTGTAGGGCAAGGAGGAATAACATCTTGTAGGAGTGTGGAAGAGCCAGTTGTGGGTGTAGGGGAAGTTCGTGAGGCAGTGGGTAGAATGAAAGGGGTAAGGCAGCTGGATTGATGGGATAAAGATAGAAATGTTAAAAGCAGGTGGGGATATAATTTGGAGTGGTTGGTGCTATTATTTAATAAATGTATGGAAGAGGGTAAGGTACCTAGAGATTGGCAGAGAGCGTGTATTGTTCCTTTGTATAAAGGCAAAAAGGACAAAAGAGAGTGCAAAAATTATAGGGGAATAAGTCTGTTGAGTGTACCTGGTAAAGTGTATGGTAGAGTTATTATTGAAAGAATTAAGAGTAAAACAGAAAGCAGGATACCAGATGAACAAGGGGGCTTTAGGAAAGGTAGGGGGTGTGTAGACCAAGTGTTTACAGTGAAACATATAGGTGAACAGTATTTGGATAAGGGTAAAGATGTTTTTGTGGCATTTATGGATTTGGAAAAGGCGTATGATAGGGTAGATAGGGGGGCAATGTGGCAGATGTTGCAGGTGTATGGAATAGGAGGAAGGTTACTGAAAGCAGTGAAGAGTTTTTATGAGGATAGTGAGGCTCAGGTTAGAGTGTGTAGGAGGGAAGGGACTATTTCCCAGTAAAAGTGGGCCTTAGACAAGGATGTGTGATGTCACCGTGGTTGTTCAATATATTTATAGATGGGGTTGTAAGAGAAGTGAATGCGAGGGTCTTGGCAAGAGGTGTTGGGCTAAAACATAAAGAAGCAAATACAAAGTGGGAGTTGTCACAGTTGCTTTTTGCTGATGACACTGTGCTTTTGGGAGATTCTGAAGAGAAGTTGCAGAGGTTGGTGGATGAATTTGGTAGGGTGTGTAAAAGAAGAAAATTGAAAGTGAATATAGGAAAGAGTAAGGTGATGAGGATAACAAAAAGAATAGGTGACGAAAGATTGGATATCAGATTGGAGGGAGAGAGTATGGAGGAGGTGAATGTATTCAGATATTTGGGAGTGGACATGTCGGCGGATGGGTCTATGAAGGATGAGGTGAATCATAGAATTGATGAGGGGAAAAGGGTGAGTGGAGCACTTCGAGTCTGTGGAGACAAAGAACCTTGTCCATGGAAGTAAAGAGGGGAATGTATGAGAGTATAGTTATACCAACGCTCTTATATGGGTGTGAAGCATGGGTGATGAATGTTGCAACGAGGAGAAGGCTGGAGGCAGTGGAGATGTCATGTCTGAGGTCAATGTGTGGTGTGAATATAATGCAGAGAATTCGGAGTTTGGAAATTAGGAGGAGGTGCGGGATTACCAAAACGATTGTCCAGAGAGCTGAGGAGGGGTTGTTGAGGTGGTTTGGACATGTAGAGAGAATGGAACGAGACAGAGTGACTTCGAGAGTGTATAAATCTGTAGTGGAGGGAAGGCGGGGTAGGGGTCGGCCTAGGAAAGGTTGGAGGGAGGGGTAAAGGAAGTTTTGTGTGCGAGGGGCTTGGATTTCCAGCAAGCATGTGTGAGCGTATTTGATAGGAGTGAATGGAGACATATGGTTTTTAATACTTGACGTGCTGTTGGAGTGTGAGCAAAGTAACATTTATGAAGGGATTCAGGGAAACCGGCAGGCCGGACTTGAGTTCTGGAGATGGGAAGTACAGTGCCGGCACTCTGAAGGAGGGGTGTAAATGTTGCAGTTTTATAACTGTAGTGTAAAGCACCCTTCTGGCAAGACAGTGATGGAGTGAATGATGATGAAAGTTTTTCTTTTTCGGGCCACCCTGCCTTGGTGGGAATCGGCCGATGTGTTAATAAAAAATAAAAAATATATATATAATGAAGAAATTCTTTATGCTTTATTAATAAAACTCCACGGAAAAACATTAACGCTGCCAGATTTTTTAAATTTCTTGTTCCTTCCTTGTAATTAATGCTGGGCAGTTTATGTTTTGAAGTTATATTATTATTTTTTCATATAAATTAATAATAGCTAAATAAAATATATAACTTCTATTGACATTTTGTTTTTTATAAAAACGAAGTAATTATTTTGTACACTTATAAACGAGTATATATAGTATATATATATATATATATATATATATATATATATATATATATATATATATATATATATATATATATATATATATATATATATATATATACATATATATATAAATGTTATTTACCAGTAAAATATCCTTAATTAACCTTAATGCATTTGTGTTGTAAATATACATTCAGACATAAACTCCTCTAGATTATATAAACTAATAGACACACTTCTCAGTGTATATGCATTGTTTACGCACTTATTAATACTAAATGTGCTCAGAATAAAATATTTTTTGTACAGTATATATCTGGCTGGAAAAAAAATAATAATCTCCAGAAAGGAGATTCAGTGGCATCCTCTAACCCGTTATTACAAGCATGAACGCTGCCTAATAGCCACTGTCATATTTAATGAATGCAATTATCTGTCTTTATTATTTACAAAACATACCAGAGAGAGAGAGAGAGTGAGCTGTTGGGGAACTATGTTTAGTCCATTGCGCTGTTAGTCCTTTTTATTTCACCCTGTCCAAAAAAATAGAAATATATTCTTTTAGTAAAATGTACTGATGCATTACCTGAGTTGATGTTGGGTGAAATAAAGATGCGTAATTCATTCAAGTTTTTCTTTTTTATCTTGTATATGTTTCCTTTTCGAAAGTTCACTAGAGTTTACACGATTTAGAATATTCTCTGTACACTGAGAGACACTATCTCAGCATGCGTTTAAACACAGTAAGGAACTAGACACATATGCGACATCTGGGTAAGTTTACTCTGTAGATGTTTCGCCAGTCAGTGGCTTTATCAAACCAATACAGAAGACCTGTGGGTATTATATACCAAAGATATACATATATACACAGTTTAGTTAAATGGCTATTCAGGGATTGAAGTAGTGTTGACTAGTGATGTACAGGAAGGCTGGATAATTGTGTCAAATCCTGTCGACTACGTGAGGGTCATTTATTAAGGCGTTTTGTACAACACTAGTCAAAGATACTGCTATCCCTATAAGAGTTATTAAAGTTAACTCTCAGTCTATACATACTGAGAGATATACACATTTTTGTATATACACTGAGGGATATGCCCCTCTATATATGCTAAACAACCACTGTGAAAAATAGTGAAATTCCAAGCGCTTTCGTGATTTCTCACATTATCAAGGACCTGTAAAAATAATAGAACAGTAGAAGACTTATAAATTCACTTAGGTGACATCTCAGCCTTATAAGTCTTCTAATGTTCTATTATTTTTTCCATGTCCTTGATAATGTTAGAAATCACGAAAGCGCTTGAAATTTCACTATTTTTTCACAGTGGTTGTTTAGTATATTGTGATATCACCTATTTTCTGTGACCTTATTGCACCTCTCTGCATATACACCCATGGGTGTACAGGATGATGTTAATAACTGATAATCCACAAACAGACGATAATTCTCACTGCAAATTATTAATTTATAAGTGTAACACGTAGGTTATTTTCAGGAATATTTCTTGAACTTTCTATAAGAAAACAATTACTTCCAGGTTGAAGGCTCGTAGGGGCGAGTGCAAATATAGAGCGAGGCGTCTGGTGCTGATTATCTCACCTGCTTGCGCTTGCCCACACAGTCTCCCCAGTTTACTGCGACTTTTACAACCATATAAAGTTGCTGCCCCTTGCCTACATATTTTATATTTTTTAATATTTCCCCCATTATATTTTCGGGAAATATGCAGTCTGCT
>WNWK01002523.1:167500-205810 GCA_009830355.1 Cherax destructor
TAGGTTTGTCAGTGTGGTATAGAAGCTTCTCACAATTATATTTATATGATCTTCCAGTGATCAATTATTTTTTGTTAATAGTAACTCCTAGATCTCTTCTCTATCTGATACTTTCAATATTTTGTCACACATTCTGCATTCTTCATGTGGCCTAATTTTACTTTCTACATTAAATTTCCTTATCTATCACTCCATGTTCTCAGTGTTTCCAGATCCTCTTGTAAATATCTGCATTTAGATTTATTATTACTTTTACATAAGATTTTGTTCATCATTTACAAGCATATTCAAATAATTTTTCACTTCTTCTGGTAAATCATGTATATGAAATAGAAAAAAAAAATATTGGGGGAAGTACAGAACCTTGTGGCATCCCATTTATGGCACCCCCAGTTGTGGCACCCCCAGTTGTGGCACCCTCAGTTGTGGCACCCCCAGTTGTGGCACCCCAATTGTGGCACCCCCATTTGTGGCATCCCAAATGTGGCATCCCAGATGTGGCATCCTAGCTGTGGCATACTAGCTGTGGCATCCTAGATGTGGCATCCTAGCTGTGGCATCCTCCATGCAGACATTTTTCCTCATATAACTGTTCGCATTTCCAAACAAAAAGTCTTTCATCCATTGTAATAAACATAAGTAAAGATACCCAGATGTTGGACATGTGTCTAATTCATCAATAGCTCTTTTGTCTCTTATCAACAGTGACCCTCAATAACTTAGAGTTGTATTTGTAATCTCCCTTTTTTTAACTTTTTGACTAATATTAGTTCTAGCAGTGAATTCTTTAGCTAACACTACTTTTTGTACAACCTCGCTTCTCTACTAAATTTTGCAAAACTGTCTTTAATGTTAGATTTATTTTCTTCCTGACCTTTCCTCTGCTTCCCTAAGCTTCTTGGATGACATTTTCAGAAGTGACCTGTGCTGGCTGCACTTGTTCTCCTGCTTCTGTCCTATGCTGTGTTATTTTTGTACTTTACAAAACCTTTAATTTCCTTCTCAGTATTATTCTTATTTATAGAGAATTTCTTAGTTATCACCTCTCTTTCTCTCACTCTCTCTCTCTTCTTCATTATCTCATTATCTTTTGTATTTGCTGTAAATTGAGCCTTAAAGCTTTTATTTTATTTTCTATTTTTTTTATAAAGTTGCATCCTCATTATTCATTTTCTCTATTAATTATTCTTGTTTTACCTGATTATGTTCAATTATAGTCATTCTATTCATCCATCCACTGGTCTGCTTGTGTATAAACACAACTTATACACTCTTACTCCTTTAATAATTTCCTTCCATTTTTTTGAGTGTGTGGACACCACTCACGTAAAGCACTCTGCTCTCTACACTACACAACAGACAGTCATTTCTCTCCAGGATGAGGTGGTTGACTCCTGTTCTCGTCGGCGTCGTGTGAGTGTGTATGTATGTGTGAATGTATATGTGTATGTGTGTGTTTGTATCTGTGCGTGTGCCGACCTCATTTTTCAATACCCTCATATTGTAAGCTCCTGACGAAGCACTGGAGACAGTCGAAAGGCCTAGAGTTGCTACTTAGCCCTATCCCTTGTGGCTTTCTTACTGTTGTTTATTAATTACGATTAGATATATCAATAATAATAACAATAACAAAAACAATAGTAATAATAAGTTCGAGAAAGGGTCAACAAACGCTACAAAAATGAAAGTAATTAGATCATTCTTTTTTTTTAATTATTTAATTGACCTACGTGGGTTTAGCTCTTCTGAAGCATTCTTGAAAACATTGTTATATCCAGTTTATACAAACACACACACACACAAACACACAAACACACACACACACACACACACACACACACACAAGGAACGCCGGAAGGTTTACTGAAGAAATATACGTATTTTTATGCGATTAAATTTGTCGTAGGAAGCACACCTGAGCCTTCACCTTCCTGTGTGTATGTGTGTGTGTGTGTGTGTGTGTGTGTGTGTGTGTGCACATGAAGGTCTTCCTGTCCACTTGGCTATGTGTATCACGTTTCAGTTCATGCACATAATTGTTCCAAGTCTCCTTCAGTGCGGTCACAGGTGTGTGCTCTCCCATACACCTGGTGTTGGTGTTGTTGCTGTCATTTTTGTTGTTGTAGGTGATGTTGGTGTTGTTTAGAAGGATACATGAGTAAAAACAAGGATATTTACAAGAAACCATTTATGTCCTGACACCTTGATCAATTCTAAATTATATAATGTTGTTGTTGTTTCTATTGATGATGCTTTTGTTTTGTAGTCGAAATTGCTGTTGTTTTTTCTCGTTTATTTTTTGTAACGTAAACTTGTATATTATTTGGGTTTTGTCTTGAGCTTAATTAATAATAGCTAATTTTATATTTGTGTTATGGTAGAAAATATCCTTTCATTGCCTTTTAGCTGGGGATAATAACCATCTTTTGTAATATTGTGAGATCGGTTTGATATTAATCTGTAACACCGAGTGAGCCAAAGAAAGGAGCTGGTGCCCTTTACACTACATAACAAACATAAGTGGGATTTAACTCTAGTAGCCTTCCAGCCTTTGCCCACTCCCTGCCTCAGAGGTCAGTTGGCATATTGTCAGTGACCAGGGAAGGACGTGAGCTAGGGTGCCCTGTCTCCACATACATAGCCTCACATGCAAACACTTTCTAATACAAAATCATTTTTGGGACTTGGAATTTCTGAGCATTATTTTGCATCTGCAGAAAATGTCCATTGGGAAGATTGTTTTGTGATATCTTTGGTGGACTACACGCTGTCATGTGCGTTGACTAAACTTTCAGCACTAATATCTGTCATGAACTCTCCTTTTAAAAATATTGTTGACTGTATTTCTAGAAGCAAGGGTGGCTACTCTGCTGTTCAGAGTATTCATGAATCACCAAACATACACTATGCCTTATGTGAACTAGTCTATAACTGACGAAGTCAGGTGTGGACTGAGTCACAAGAAGAGGTTGGTCTCTGCATACCTGGAGAGTGAACTTAATATTTACTCAGCCTTGTGGCCTCAGCCTATGATAGGACTGCAGAAACATTGTTTCATTTCCTTGTTGGTGGCAACACACTGAATAGTGTGGACTTAGTATTGAACCAGATGTATTTACATACACAAGTGCTGTCAAGGTTAGAGATGGTGTGTTAGTGTGAGTCTTAACATGTCTGTGTAATGTTGCATATTTTATATGATTAGTTCGATATTGAATTAACTTACATTTGGCACACTAGTTGATAAACTCGTAGTCATGTGTTAGTTCAGTTGTGTCTATCGTGACTAATATTTATCGTGCAAGACTGTAAATAAATGTGTACAATACAGCTTTATGCAGTCAAGCTAAGAGCATATTACGCGTCTTGTTTTATCATATCCCAAAACTGTTGAACCTAAGTGATATTTTTCACTTTATAATGGTGAGGGAAGTGTACTGCACACGCTACTACTCTTGTTTGTATTGTAATTACTCATGCTTTTGTTGTTTTGTTGACAATGATTATATTGGTTAAAGTTATTGTTGCTACAGCTGCTGATTTTATTACTGCTACTGTTATGTTTTTCATTTTTCTTATTGTACTTCTTTATTGTCGTTGATGTCGCTCCTCTTGGTCCTAATGTATCTAGGAGACCTGACCTTTCCTCTCACACACACTCAAACAGGACCCTATACACCGTGCACGTCAGGCCCATATTAGAGTATGCAGCACCAGTTTGGAACCCACACCTTGCCAACTTGTCAGGAAATTAGAGAAACTGCAAAGGTTTGCAACGAGACTAGTCCCGGAGCTAAAAGGTATGTCCTACGAGGAGACGTTAAGGGAAATCGACTCGACAACACTGAAGGACATGACAGAGACAGGATGTTCCAGAGATGGGACACAGCAACATGAGGTCAAAAATGGAAGTTAAAGATTCAGATGAGTCACAGGGATGTTAGGAAGTTCTTCTTCAGTCATAGAGTTGTCAGGAAGTGGAATAGTCTGGAAAGTAATGTAGTGGAAGCAGGATACATACATAGCTTTAAGAAGAGGTATGATAAAGCTCATGGAGCAGGGACAGGGACAGTGAGGCGGCCAGGGTGAGCTGACCTGACACAATTAGAGATTACTTCTCAGTGTCGACAGGTAGAAGTAGTGTTCGGGGGCCCCGGAAGCTGGAAGTGAGTCTCGCCAAGAAGTTGAGTGGAATAGCAGAATTAGTAGGGAACCATACATAGTTTTAAGACAAGGTATGATAAAGCTCATGGAGCAGGAGAGCAGAGACCCAGTAGCGGACAGCGAAGAGGCGGGGCCAGGAGCTGAGTCTCGACCCCTGCAACCACAATTAGGTGAATACAATTAGGTGAGTACACACATACACACACTTCACACACACTACTCTGGACTCGACCCCTGCAACCACAAATAGGTGAGTACACACACCCATACACACTGTAGCGGCCAGTGAAGAGGCGGGGCCAGGAGCTATAAATCGACCCCTGCAACCACAACTAGGTGAGTACAACTAGGTGAGTACATACACACACACACACACACACACACACACACACACACACACACAAATGGGATGAGGAAAGGAAAGGACACTCGTTATTCATTGGCTTGATGAGGCAGAGAAGAGGACCTATGACAAATGAAGACAGGGTGAGGTGAAAGAGATTGAGAAAGTTATTGCGGTCACAGAAGAGGACACAACCCAACTGACAAGTTTTGAGAGACTTGGTTGGCACTCGAGGGAAGAGAACCACCCAATCAAATTGACTTTCGAGTCAGAAACGATACGAAATAAAATCCTGCAGTTTGAAACCACAGTTAAAGGGTTCCCAGAAATACCAGTGAGTGTGACAGAACACAAAAAGAAAGGGAACAACTCAGAGAAAGAGTAAGTAGGTACCAGAGGCAGGAAAAAGAGACAGAGCAGGTACCGGTAGACAGTGAGCACAGCCTCGAAGGGAACAGCAAACACAACCACCCACAGAACCACTCACAGCATCCCCTCAACCCTTACCACCGCACACCAACCAAACACAATAAGCAGAACCGAGTCACACTCCACACCCACAGTCTTTCCCCCTCAACACTAATATTGCCACACCACCAGACTACCAAAATATCCAGACCTGCCTACCATATACACAGCCAGCATCAATCCATCCTACCCCCAAAGGAAGCTGAAGGTATGGCACGCCAATACAGATGGAATTATAAATAAGAGTGAGGAATGGCAGGAAACAATCACTGACGCATCCCCAGACATAATAGGAATCACAGAGATAAAGCTCATGGAAGTGATAACAGACGCAATCTTCCCATCTGGATATCAGAAATAACAGAGGGGAAAGAGAAGTTGCAATACTCATCAAAAACCAATGGAGTTTTGAGAAGATGGGAGGACTAGTCAGAGGAATAGCAGATGACTACATAGTAGGAACACTTCACGCTGAGGGCCCAAAAGTGATGATAGAAGTGATGTACAACCCACCAACAAACAGCAGGAGTAAAAGGACACAAATGCAACTAATGTGACATTTTATTGTGGCAACGTTTCGCTCTCCAGGAGCTTTCTCAAGCCGTTACAAGCGATACATGGACACAGTGGGCTTATATATACTCTTAAAGTGAGGTGAAATACTAGTGGTGGTCGAAGTAGTAGTACTACTACTTATATCACTACTACTTCGACCACCACTAGTATTTCACCTCACTTTAAGAGTATATATATACCCTGTGTTCATGTATTGTTTGTAACGGCTTGACAAAGCTCCTGGAGAGCGAAACGTTGCCACAATAAATTGTCACATTAGTTGCATTTGTGTCCTTTTACTTAACATATTGTCGGTAATTCTACCAATATTATTACAAACAGCAGGAGGGCAAGAGAGGAACACAATGAAAGCAACCGAGTGATGGTGGACACACCTTTCGAGGTTGCCAGAAGGGCCCACATAAGCAGGGCAATGTTACTCATCATGGGGGATTTCAACCATAAAGAGATTGAGATTGACTGGGAGAATCTGAAGCTACATTCAGGGACCAGAGACATGGAGAGCCAAGATGTTGGAGGTGGTACTGGAAAACTTCATATACTAACATATTAGGGACACAACCAGAGAGAGAGAGGAGACGATGAGCCAGCAAGGCTGGACCTCGTATTAAGAACATAAGAAATTTGGAACACTGCAGCAGGCCTACTGGCCCATGCGTGGCAGGTCCAATTCTCCCACAGGCTTAAGCCAATGCCTTGACCTAGTCAGGTCAGTCACATTCACTTAAGGGAGGAGCACGGCATCTGACCTAGTAGCACAAGCTAGTCAGGTCCAACTCCACCCACCCACACCCACTGTGAAGGTTTATTACTCAGTCCTGATTCAAGCTTTAAGCCAAGATGAATCAAGGCTCAGCTCCTCCTTAGGAAAATTACAAAAATGGAAAAGATAAATAATAACAATGAAGATAAGTACTTTATTTAATAGAATGTTTTATGAAAATATTAAATACTGAAACATGAATCTCAAAATCCTATCTCAAAGACAAAATGAAAAATGAAATAGATAAATAATACTCGAATTCAAAGCTAATTTACACAGATGGAAGTTGGTAGATGAACGTGTCGATGTTCTTGACACGGAAGCTCTGAATTGTTCCTTGTTTTCTGAACTCATTGTTGTTGTTGGATCGACGGATGTTTCCACAACCACTCAGTTGACGGATGTTTCCAAAAACCAAGTTGGAAACTATTAGTCCAAGATACCAGGGACTCAGGTGTCGTCCACTTGTGAATAACGTGTAGTTGCCTGGGTTGTTTGATTCTAGAGGAACCACAGTTGAGTTTAAAGACTGCAAATGAACGTCTGGTGCTCCGTCAGACACCTTCGGCTTTGTGCCAGATGACCCTAGCTGGCCCAGAAGGCTGTAATGAAATCAAAAGACAATTACTCACCACTAATAATCACTCTCATGGTAGGCATAAGTTATTTAAAAGAAATGGTGAGAGACTTAAACAAAATACTTTACTTTAAGGCAAGGCAGGGCAGAGCATTCTGATTTCTCCCCATTTATGCAAACTCTCTGCTGCCTATTTGTCAACCATGCCTCTACCCAGGAAAAAATATTTCCTCCTATTCCGTGGGCCTTAAGTTTTCTCAACAGCCTCTGATGTGGAACTCTATCGAAAGTTTTATTGAAGTTCATATACACAATATCATAGCCAATACCATGATCTACCTCCTCAAACACCTTAGTGAAGAAAGTTAGTAAATTCGTAAGACAGGAACGCCCCTTTGTAAAACCATGTTGAGATTCATTAATCAATTTATGCCTTTCAAGATGCTATGAATTGCTTCGGCAATTATTGATTCCATAAATTTGTAGATGAATGGTTCAGAGAACCGACAAGTTATAAATTAGACACATATGCAACACTTGGGTATCTTTATTGAGGAAACGTTTCGCCACACAGTGGCTTCATCAGTCCAATAAAAAGTAGAAAGGTGTAAGGAGAGGAGGAGTTTGAGGTTATCAGTCCCTCGGCCTGGAGTCGATGTGTTCAGGCCATCAATCTTGTTAGAAGTGTAGCACAAGGCCGTAGAGGTGGCTTATATGCTGTAATCAGGTGAGATGAAGCAGGAGGAGGCGGGGTCATAGTAGTACCATCCACTATTCTAAGTAGGTCTTCGTCCAAAGGTTGGACAAGTGTAGAAGAATTCGTTTGTAGCGAGATCCCAAGCTGTTGCTGTGTCAGACAGGATGTAGATGAATGGTTCAGAGAACCGACAAGTTATAAATTAGACACATATGCAACACTTGGGTATCTTTATTGAGGAAACGTTTCGCCACACAGTGGCTTCATCAGTCCAATAAAAAGTAGAAAGGTGTAATCTCACCTGATTACAGCATATAAGCCACCTCTACGGCCTTGTGCTACACTTCTAACAAGATTGATGGCCTGAACACATCGACTCCAGGCCGAGGGACTGATAACCTCAAACTCCTCCTCTCCTTACACCTTTCTACTTTTTATTGGACTGATGAAGCCACTGTGTGGCGAAACGTTTCCTCAATAAAGATACCCAAGTGTTGCATATGTGTCTAATTCCATAAATTTACCAACTATGGAGGTAAGGCTTATTGGTCTATAATTCGAAGCTAAGGACCTGTCACCTGAATTGTAAATAGGTATTACATTTGCTATTTTCCACTTGTCTGGCTCTATGCCAGTTTGTAGTGATATATTGAAAAGATTAGCCAAAGGTTTGCTAAGTTCCTCTTTACATTCCTTTAAAACCCTCGCAAGCAGTTCATCAGGGCCTGGGGATTTGTTAGGTTTTAATTTCTCTATTTGTCTGATGACCATGTCACTAGTTACCCTAATAGTGCATAGTTTATTATCGTCCTGTTCTACATAATTTATTATTGCTGGAATTTCGCTATTATCTTCCTGAGTAAAAACAGTTTAGATATAAGGAATATCACACACGAAAGGCCCCTACGTGCTAGCAATCACATGGACTTGAGTTTTGAATACATAGTAGAGTTAACAATGGAGACTGAAGTAGTACAAGAGGGCCGGGAGAAGCCATATTTCCAAAAAGGGGACTACACAAGTATGAGGCAATTCTTACATGAGGTACAGTGGGCAAGTGAACTAGAGGGAAACACGTGACCACAAAGTGCAGGAGAGACGTTTGTACCAAGGGGCAACAAAAACAATGGGAAGCCCAGAGTGAGCCCATTGTTTACCAGAAGGTGTGGAGAGCCCGAAGCCAAGTGTGCTGGAGTATGGAAAAAGGATAGAAGGTAAAGGACCCAGGAAAACAGGGAGTTGAGCCGAAGAGCCAGAAATGAATATGCATGGATAAGGAGAGAAGTCCAGCGTCAATACGAGAATGACATACAGCATTAAAATCGAAATCTGACCTAGAGTTGTTACACAACCACATCATGACCACATAATCAAGCTGAGGAAGGAAGGAGGGGAAGTATGTGAAGAGCTCAACTCGTGATTCAGGGAAGTATTCACAGTGGAGACAGAGAGGCTTCCAGAGAACCAAGCAAGTAGGGTGCACCGGCAAGTGCTGGACACACTGAAAACTACCAAGGAGGAGGTCTACCTGGAGGGCATTCCGGGGATCGACGTCCCCGCGGCCCGGTCTATGACCAGGGGAACTAGATACCTCGAAGGCAGTGGGCCCGGATAATATCTCTCCTTGAGTCCTGGGAGAGGGAGCAGATGCACTGTGTGTGCCACTAATGACAATCTTCAAAAAAACTATTGAAACAGGGCAACTGCCTGTGGTGTGAAAGACAGCAAATGTAGTCCCGATTTTTAAGAAAATCGACGGACAGACTGCACTAAATAACAGACCAATGTTGCCGACAGGTATAGTATGTACAGTTATGAAGAAGATGGAGCACCTAGAAAGGAATGGACGCAAACATGACAACCTGCACGACTTCAGGGAAGGAAAATCCTGCATTACATAAATGTTGGATTTTTATGACAAGGTAAGAGAAGTAAGACAGGAGAGAGAGTTGGGTAGACTGCCTCTTCTTGGACTGTAAGACTCGTTATTTCGTCACAGTACTATAGAGGAAATTGGTAGAAAAGCTAGAGAAGCAGGCAGGAAAAAGAGGGAAAGTACTTCAATGGATCAGGGAATACCTGACAGGAAGAAAACAACGTATGTCGCTACTACACGAGATGTCAGTGGGTGCATGTGTCGAGTGGGGTTCCAAAAGGGCGAGTCCTAGGTCTGGTGCTGTTTCTTGTATATGTGAATGACATATACAAGGAAGGGATAGATTCAGAGATGTCCCTGTTCGCAGACGATGTGAATATAATGAGGAGAATACAAGCGGACGAGGATCAGGTAAGCCTACAAGTGGATCTGGACAGGCTGCAAGCCTGGTCCGACATATGACTCCTGGAGTTTAACCCCAGCAAGTGCAAAGTTATAATGATTTGGGAAGAACAAAGAAGACCGCAGGCGGCGTACAGCCTATGAAGTCAGAGGTTGCAAAAATCACTCAAGGAAAAGGATTTTAGAGAAAGCATCATACCGAGCACATCTGAGGCGCATTTCAATCAAATAACTGCTGAAGCATACGGGCGCCTGGCAAACCTGAGAATAGCGTTTCGACATCTAAGTAAGAAGTCATTCAAGACACTGTACACCGTGTACGTCAGACCCATATTGGAGTATGCAGCACCAGTATGGAACCCACACCTGGTCAAACACGTCAAGAAATTAGAGAAAGTAAAAGGTTTGCAACAAGAATAATCTCGGAGCTGAGGAGTTTGTCCTATGAGGAGAGGTTAGGGGAAATCAACCTGACAACACTGGAGGACAGGAGGGATAAGGAAGACATGATAACGACATATAAATTGCTGAGAAGAATTGACAAGTTGGATAGCGACAGAATGTTCCAGAGATGTGACACAGCAACAAGGGGTAACAAATGGAAGTTAAAAACTCAGAAGAGTCACAGGGATGTTAGGAAGTATTTCTTCAGTCATACAGTTGTCAGGAAGTGGAACAGTCTGGAGAGTGATGTAGTGGAGGCGGGGTCCATACAAAGCTTTAAGAAGGGTATGATACAACTAATGGGGCATGGAGAGAGTAGCGACCAATAAAGAGACAAGGCCAGGAACTATGATTCGACCCCTGCAACCACAATTAGGTGAGTAAACACACACACTTACATACGCACACATATGCACTTTCCTAATTGCTCATCCTTCAGAGAAAATTTCTGTTAGTGCGGAGTCCATTTCTTATTTTACAGTTTCTCTCTCTCCCTCCTTCGTTGCAATGAGGTCGTGAGGGCTAGAGAATTTAACATTTTCAAAGCATCCCACATCCATATTTGTATATATATATATATATATATATATTAATTAACAGATCGGCCGATTCCCACCAAGGCAGGGTGGTCCGAAAACGAAAAACTTTCATCATCATTCACTCCATCACTGTCTTGCCAGAGGGGTGCTTTGCACTACAGTTATAAAACTGCAACATTAACACCCCTCCTTCAGAGTGCCGGCACTGTACTTCCCATCTCCAGGACTCAAGTCCGGCCTGCCGGTTTCCCTGAATCCCTTCATAAATGTTACCTTTCTTACACTCCAACAGCACGTCAAGTATTAAAAACCATTTGTCTCCATTCACTCCTATCAAATAAGCTCACGCATGCTTGCTGCAAGTCCAAGCCCCTCGCACACAAAGCCTCCTTTACCCCCTCCCTCCAACCTTTCCTAGGCCGACCCCTACCCCGTTTTCCCTCCACTACAGATTTATACACTATCGAAGTCATTTTGTTTCGTTCCATTCTCTCTACATGTCCGAACCACCTCAACAACCCCTCCTCAGGTCTCTGGATAATAGTTTTGGTAATCCCACACCTCCTCCTAATTTCCAAACTACGAATTCTCTGCATTATATTCACACCACACATTGCCCTCAGACATGACATCTCCACTGCCTCCAGCCTTCTCCTCGTTGCAACATTTATCACCCATGCTTCACACCCATATAAGAGTGTTGGTATAACTATACTCTCATACATTCCCCTCTTTACTTCCATGTCTCCACAGACTCCGAAGTGCATGTTACAAAAGACGCGATATCTATTAGAAATAGACATCTCCAGTGAATACTAGAAAAGTCTGCTCCTCTAGCATTCAGCCTGTTACTGGGTTTTTGTAACAATAGTCAGTATCCTGGTCCAGTTATCCGTTATAATCAATAGTATCTTAGGATTTCAACTGAGAGGGTACTAACCAAAGAATTAAATTTGACATGTTTATTAACAAAGTTAAAATATCTAGGGTATCAAAGTAAATCAATTTAAACATAATCAGGATATTAATTAGGATGTGAAGTAGGATGTTAGCTCCTACACTTCTCTCATATACAGTATTGTGCTAAAGGCACATATCTTAATGGCTCTTAAGTACCATCTGGTACAGTGACAGCAATTATAAACAATACTAAGATATATACAAATGTGTATGTGTATGTATGTGTATGTGTGCTCCAGGTAGCTCGTTATGTCTCTAAGACTCGACTCAGTGACTGACTAAATGTCCTCACATAAGCTAACTTCTCTGCCAAACAGGCTATCAGAACAGCTTGCTTGAACAGTAATACGACCAATTCGCCGAACAGCAATATAGCAAACAACAGCAACACAGCGTCAGGAACAGGGAGATAAAATAACGACCCTAACTGGGGACCATCAGCAGATCCTCCATAATAGTCACAAAACTCACTTAATACTGAATCTAAGTTCAACATAACCAAATCCCCGACTGTGACGGTGCACAGATGACAGATCGAATTAGGTCATAACCTCAGTAAAACGTCGAAAATCACTAAGTCTAGGCTATTCTCTGTGAACAGAGTTACACAGAGTCCACAGAAGTATGTTTCGTCTCACCACCGAACACACTCTACCAAACAGTCTAAACGACGAGGAGACAAGAGCGAGGTGTTGTTGCAACGAGAGTCAGCAGAGAAGAGAGAGAGCAAGGGGAGGCAGTCTCCTCCCTCAGGTGGAATCACGGTGCGAGGTACAGGCTGACACAAACAAGCGAGTGGTAGTTAGCAAGGTAGTTTGCCAACTCACGGGCAGCTACTCTAAACTCTCAAACAATGAGCAAAAAGTGTAAATGGTACATCCTACCTACCAATATACCTAAGTCAAATAATAATATAAAGCAAGATATTAACGATTTAGCTCATATCGAAAATATCAGCAATATAAAATTATAAGAAAGGAAAATATACATCATAATTACAATATATACATTGTGCCCCATTCTGGGGTGGCAATAGTGCACCAATCACCCTTTTCCTCTCATCAGTTCTATGATTCACCTCATCCTTCATAGACCCATCTGCTGACACGACCACTCCTAAATACCTGAATACATTCACCTCATCCATACTCTCTACTTCCAATCTGATATCCAATCTTTCGTCACCTAATCTTTTTGTTATCCTCATCACCTTACTCTTTCCTATATTCACTTTCAATTTTCTTCTTTTACATACCCTACCAAATTCATCCACCAACCTCTGCAACTTCTCTTCAGAATCTCCCAAAAGCACAGTGTCATCAGCAAAAAGCAACTATGACAACTCCCACTTTTTATTTGATTCTTTATCTTTTAACCCCACACTTCTTGCCAAGATTCTAGTATTCACTTCTCTTACAACCCCATCTATAAATATATTGAACAACCATGGTGACATCACACATCCTTGTCTAAGGTCTACTTTTACTGGGAAATAATCTCCCTCTCTCCTACATACTCTAACCTGAGCTTCACTATCCTCGTATAAACTCTTCACTGCTTTCAGTAACCTACATCCTATTCCATACACCTGCAACATCTGCCACATTGCCCCCCTATCCACCCTGTCATACGCCTTTTCCAAATACATAAATACCACAAAAACCCCTTTACCCTTATCTAAATACTGTTCACCTATATGTTTCAGTGTAAACACTTGGTCTACACACCCCCTACCCTTCCTAAAGCCACCTTGTTCCTCTGTTAGCCTGCTCTCCGTCTTACTCTTAATCATTTCAATAATAACTCTACCATACACTTTACCAGGTATACTCAATAGACTTATTCCCCTATAATTTTTGCACTCTCTTTTGTCCCCTTTGCCTTTATACAAAGGAACTATGCACGCTCTCTGCCAATCCCTAGGTACCTTACCTTCTTCAATACATTTATTAAATAATAGCACCAACCACTCCTAAACTATATCCCCACCTGCTTTTAACATTTCTATCTTTATCCCATCAATCCCAGCTGCCTTACCCCCTTTCATTCTACCCACTGCCTCACGAACTTCCCCCATACTCACAACTGGCTCTTCCACACTCCTACAAGATGTTATTCCTCCTTGCCCTATACACGAAATCACAGCTTCTTTGTCTTCATCAACATTTAACAACTCCTCAAAATATTCCCTCCATCTTCCTGATACCTCTAACTCTCCATTTAATAACTCTCCTCTCCTACTTTTAACTGTCAAATGCATTTGTTCCCTAGGCTTTCTCAACTTATTAATCTCACTCCAAAACTTTTTCTTTTTTTCAAAAAAATTTGTTGATAACATCTCACTCACTCTCTCATTTGCTCTCTTTTTACATTTCTTCACCACTCTCTTAACCTCTCTTTTTTCTCTCCATATACTCTTCCCTCCTTACATCACTTCTACTTTGTAAAAACCTCTCATATGCTAACTTTTTCTCCCAGTAACTCTCTTTACATCATCATTCCACCAATCACGCTTCTTCCCTCCCGCACCCACTTTCCTGTAACCACAAACTTCTGCTGAACACTCTAACACTACATTCTTAAATCTAACCCATACATCTTCGACCCCATTGCCTACACTCTCACTAGCCCATCTATCCTCCAATACTTGTCTATATCTTACCCTAACTGCCTCCTCTTTTAGTTTATTAACCTTCACCTCTCTCTTACTTGCTGCTTCTATTTTACTTGTATCCCATCTACCTTTTAGTCCCACTGTAGCTACAACTAAAAAGTGATCTGATATATCTGTGGCCCCTCTATAAACATGTACATCCTGAAGTCTACTCAACAGTCTACCACTACCAGTCTACCAATACGTAGTCCAACAAACTACTGTCATTACGCCCTACATCATATCTTGTATACTTATTTATCCTCTTTTTCTTAAAATATGTATTACCTATAACTAAACCCCTTTCTATACAAAGTTCAATCAAAGGTCTCCCATTATCATTTACACCTGGCACCCCAAACTTACCTACCACACCCTCTCTACATGTTTCTCCTACTTTAGCATTTAGGTCCCCTACCACAATTACTCTCTCACTTGGTTCAAAAGTTCCTATACATTCGCTGAACATCTCCCAAAATCTCTCTTTCTCCTCTACACTCCTCTCTTCTCCAGGTGCATACACGCTTATTATGACCCACTTTTCGCATCCGACCCTTATTTTAATCCACATAATCCTTGAATTTATACATATATATTCCCTCTTCTCCTTCCATAACTGATCCTTCAACATTATTGTTACACTTCCTTAGCTCTAACTCTCTCAGATACTCCTGACTTAATCCCATTTATTTCTCCCCACTGAAACTCGCCTACCCCCTTCAGCATTGTTTCGCTTAGGGCCAGGACATCCAACTTCTTTTCATTCATAACATCAGCAATTATCTCTTTTTTATCATCCTCACTACATCCACGCACATTCAAACAACCCTTTTTTATGAAGTTTTTATTTTCTTTTTTAGTAAATGTATGCAGGAGAAGGGGTTACTAGCCCATTGCTCCCGGCATTTTAGTCGCCTTATACGACACGCATGGTTTACGTAGGAAAGATTCTTTTCCACTTCCCAATGGAAATAGAGGAAATAAAGAACAAGAGCTATTAAGAAAAAAGAAGAAAACCCTAGATGTGTGTATGTATATATATGCATGTGCATGCCTGTGTAGTGTGACCTAAAGTGTAAGTAGAAGTAGCTAGATATACCTGTTATCCAGGGTGTTTATAAGACAGAAAAAAGACACCAGCAAACAGGTGATATCACAATATGCAGAATAACCATTGTGAAAAAAATAGTGAGAATACTCACTTATCAGGAACTCATTGTCCGTTGATAATGTGAGTAGTCACGAAAGCGCTTGAATTTCACTATTTTTGACAATGGTTGTTCTCTTATATATATATATATATATATATATATATATTTTTAAACCCATCAGGTTATTACTTATTAATCAGTGCTTCTTGTTCATTTTAGCTTCATTTTGTCGTTTTGTGATGTCTGGGAGCGACAAAAACACCTTATGAAAGCATGTTGCCTCGAGGCTCCTGTGTCGCGGATCATATCTTAGTTTTGCCCTTCCGCATCATTTGTCCCCTCTCTATCTATCTTTATGTCTCCTGCTCCTTATTTTCTTTCTTGAACTCTTTCTTCACCTTCTTCACCTTCATCCATTCCTCTTTTAACATATTCTTCTTCATTTCCCTCTTCTACACCTTAATTGCCCCTTTTGTTATCGATTTGTTTTTTATCTTCTACTCTTTCTTCACCTTCTTCCCTTCATATTTCTTCCACTTCTTTCCTCTACTCCTCTTCCTTCCCTATTCTTTGTCCATATTATAGATTTCCATATTTATCTCCTATTCACTTCACTTATTTTTTTCCCCCTCCCAGTTCCTAATTATCTTCTCTTCCCCTGCCTTCCTTCACTTCCCATTTGCTTTCTCTACCCATCTTGATCCTATCCGTAGCATCCCTTCCTGTGGGAAGGTCCCCACATTCCCTTCATCTGCGGGAAAGGATCCACCTTCCCATTCCTTTCTCTGGAAAGACCAGGTCTTCCTTGGTCGTTAATCAATGGGCAAAAACTTTGCCCCTCTCTCTCTCTCTCCCTTGGGGAGGGAGGAAGGGTGGGAGGGAGGAGTTAGGATAAGAGGAATGAGAGGGGGAGGTAGAGTGAAAGGAAAGAGGGACATCAGGCTAGTGGTATTGACAGGGGGTTTGTTGGCATTAGAAGAGGTGAGGAGCCTGTTGGGATGGAGAATAGTCACGTAAGATGGACGAATGGAAGGAAAAAGGATGGAGTGTAAGAGAGGGAGAGATTACTGACGTCAAGGAAGGAATATGGATGAGATAGGGAGAGGAGGCTATTGAAACCAAGATTAGTAAAGGGAAGAGGACTGGTTGTGAAGGTGGATTAGTCGAGGTCTAGGGAATAGACCTTATAGGGCATCGAGACCTCATCAGAATCTCGTCAGGACCTCCTCAGGACCTCTTCAGGATCTCGTCAGGGCCTCCTTAGGACCTCATCAGGACCTCGTCAGGACCTCCTTAGGACCTCCTTAGGACCTCATCAGGACCTCGTCAGGACCTCGTCGGGACCTCGAGACATCGTCGGATTATCAACATCATTTATGACACAGAAATAGCTTCGCTATAGTCAGCCAGCAGGTACCCAACAAACACCCACAAGGCAACCAGCAGGCACCCAGCAGGCGCCCAGCAAGAGCCCAGCAGGTGCCCAGTAGGTGCCCAGCAGGAGCCTAGCAGGCACCCAGCAGCTTGCTTCAGCTTCCGAAGCAAGGACTGTTGTAGGCAAACGTCTCAAGGTTATAAACTGAAAATCTCTTCACTGGTTTCGAGATTTTGGCGAAACCAGAAGTGTGATTTGCATCTGTCTCTGCTGAATATAGTTGTCTTGAACAGATTTATTTACAGTTTGCATCAGAAATAGTCAAAATATGGAACATGGCTCAAATAATGCTTGATTACAAGTCTATCAACTTGTATGCCAAATAATTAACTCACACATGATAATTATTCTCACAACGGATTAATCATAAAATCATCACACATAACTCTTAAGATCTGCATTGGTATCAAAGTGTGCAAGTCTTTAGTGCACAACAACCCGGTAAGTCTACACAGTGTATGTGTGCGTAGACTCCCTCCAGTCCAACATTGTCTTGCCACCAACACAGCACTCAGAGAAGCTCATTCTTCACTGAATCCAAGAGTAGAGTGGGTCCACAAGACTAAAGGAACACTTTCTTTAATACTTAGTAAGCAGAAGTAAACTTCCTCTTGAGTCGACACCAGACAATACAGAATTAGAGGACACTACACCAAACATAAGTAAAGGTTAAAACCACATATACAAGTTAAAAGTTAATTCCAAGACACATTAGTGTAGTACACCTTAACACAGTTTTTCCACACGCGACAGATGCATCGAAACACTAAGTACTAAACCGTTACATAGTGGTTAGGTCCCAAAACCAGTGAGTCAGTGTACAACCAAGAGCTGACAACTCTCTCAGACTACGTTCGAAGATGAGGAAGGTTCAGGAACTAAGTGAATAATGTGTTGGTGTATGTGTTGTATGGACACTCTAAACAAAGTTCAGAGGGATGACCCTTCCTCTCAGAGTTTACCTTCAACAATGTATACTTAAAACAGCTGAATCCAAGACGTTGCTCGGAAATTCTTAGTCTCAAAAATATTATTGTGACAAGTGCTTGCAGGCCCCCAGCAGGCACCCATCAGGCACCTAGCAGGCATCCAGCTGGGACCCAGCAGGCACACAGCAGGCATCCAGCAGGAACCAGCAGGACACAGCAGGCATCCAGCAGGGACCCAGCAGGCACCAGAAGGTCAGCAGGCACCCAGCAGGCACCCAGCAGGCACCCAGCAGGTACCTAGCAGGCATCCAGCAGGGACCCAGCAGGCACACTAGCAGGCATCCAGCAGGGAACCAGCAGGCACACAGCAGGCATCCAGCAGGGACCCAGCAGGCACCCAGAAGGTACCCAGCAGGCACCCAGCAGGCACCCAGCAGGTACCTAGCAGGCATCCAGCAGGGACCCAGCAGGCACCCAGCAGGCATCCAGCAGGGACCCAGCAAGCACCCAGCAGGCACACAGCAGACACCCAGCAGGAGGTTGGTTAACAAAAGCAGTGTTCAAGGCAGCAGCCAGAGGGAAGAAAGAGGTTGTTTCTAAGTGGATGAAGAACGTGCTCAGAATTACATGTAAATACAAACCTTGATATTCTAAATGTGTTGTGTTCCAGGGAGTATTCCAGCATATTCCAGGAATATTCCAGTATATTCCAGGGAGTATTCCAGTATATTCCAGGGAATATTCCAGTATATTCCAGGGAATATTCCAGTATATTCCAGGGAGTATTCCAGCATATTCCAGGAATATTCCAGTATATTCCAGGGAGTATTCCAGCATATTCCAGGAATATTCCAGTATATTCCAGGGAGTATTCCAGCATATTCCAGGAATATTCCAGTATATTCCAGGGAGTATTCCAGCATATTCCAGGAATATTCCAGTATATTCAGGAGTATTCCAGCATATTCCAGGAATATTCCAGTATATTCCAGGAATATTCCAGGAATATTCCAGGGAGTATTCCAGGAATATTCCAGTATATTCCAGGGAGTATTCCAGCATATTCCAGGAATATTCCAGTATATTCCAGGAATATTCCAGTATATTCCAGGGAGTATTCCAGCATATTCCAGGGAATATTCCAGTATATTCCAGGGAATATTCCAGTATATTCCAGGGAATATTCCAGTATATTCCAGGGAGTATTCCAGTATATTCCAGAGAGTATTCCAGTGTATTCAAGGAAGTATTCCAGGGAGTATTCCAGTGTATTCCAGGGAGTGTTCCAGTATATTCCAGAGAGTATTTCAGTATATTCCAGGGAGTATTCCAGTATATTCCAGGGAATATTCCAGTATATTCCAGGGAGTATTCCAGTGTATTCAAGGAAGTATTACAGGGAGTATTCCAGTGTATTCTAGGAAGTATTCCAGTATATTCCAAGGAGTATTCCAATGTGTTCTAGGAAGTATTCCAGTATATTCCAGGGAGTATTCCAGTGTATTCCAGGAAGCATTCCAGTATATTCAAGGGAATATTTCAGAAACTATTCCAATATATTCCAGAGAGTATTCCAGTATATTCCAGATAGTATTCCAATGTATTCAAGGAAGTATTCCAGTGTATTCCAGAAAGCATTCCAGGGAGTATTCCAATGTATTCCAGTGAGTAATGCAGTGTATTCCAGGGAGTATTCCAGTATATTCCAGGAAGTATTCCAGTATATTCCAGGAAGTATTCCAGTATATTCCAGGAAGTATTCCTGTGAGAATTCCAGAGTATACAAGGGAGTATTCCAGTGTATTCCAAGGAGTATTCCAATATATTCCAGAGAGTATTCCAGCATATTCCAGAGAGTATTCCAATGTATTCAAGGAAGTATTCCAGGGAGTATTCCAGTGTATTCCAGAAAGCATTCCAGGGAGTATTCCAATGTATTCCAGAGAGTAATCTAGTGTATTCCAGGGAGTATTTTAGTATATTCCAGGAAGTATTCCAGTATATTCCAGGAAGTATTCCTGGGAGAATTCCAGAGTATTCAAGGGAGTATTCCAGTGTATTCCAAGGAGTATTCCAATGTATTCCAGGAAGTATTCCAGTATATTCCAGAAGCATTCCAGAATACTCCAGGGAGTATTACCATGAGTGACGTGGGAGCATCCACACCATGAGTGACGTGGGAGCATCCACACCATGAGTGACGTGGGAGCATCCACACCATGAGTGACGTGGGAGCATCCACACCATGAGTGACGTGGGAGCATCCACACCATGAGTGACGTGGGAGCATCCACACCATGAGTGACGTGGGAGCATCCACACCATGAGTGACATGGGAGCATCCACACCATGAGTGACGTGGAGCATCCACCATGAGTGACGAGGAGCATCCACACCATGAGTGACGGAGGAGCATCCACACCATGAGTGACGTGGGAGCATCCACCCTTACGGAGCATCACACCATGAGTGACGTGGGAGCATCCACACCATGAGTGACGTGGGAGCATCCACACCATGAGTGACGTGGGAGCATCCACACCATGAGTAACGTGGGAGCATCCACACCATAGTGACGTGGGAGCATCCACACCATGAGTGACGTGGGAGCATCCACCATGAGTGACGTGGGAGCATCCACACCATGAGTAGCGTGGGAGCATCCACACCCATGAGTGGCGTGGGAGCATCCACACCCATGAGTGACGTGGGAGCATCCACACCATGAGGGACTGATTACCTCAAACTTCTGGTCTTCAACCATTCTTATCTGGTGATATGTAAGACACGTGTTGAACAGGTATCATTATTCCAAATCATTTCCAGTATATTCCAAGGAGTATTCCAGTATATTTCAGGGAGTATTCCAGTATATTTCAGGAAATATTCCAGTATATTCCAGGGAGTATTCAAGGAATTATTCCATGGAATATTCCAGTATATTCCATAGAGTAATCCAGGAAGTATCCCAGTGTATTCCAGGGATCACTCCAGTGTGTTCCAGGGAGGAATATTCCAGTATATTCCATAGAGTATTCCAGTGTATTCCAGGGATCACTCCAGTGTGTTCCAGGGAGTATTCCAGGAATTATTCCAGGGAGTATTCCAGAAAGTATTAGTATATTTCAGGGAATATTCCAGTATATTCCAGGGAGTATTCTAGGAAGTATTAATGGGAATATTCCAGGGGAGCACTGAAGCTAGTAACTGCATCACTTACTGACTGACTGACTGACCGACTGACTGACTGACTGTCTGACTGACTGACTGACTGACTAACTGACCGACTGACTGACTGACTGACTGACTGACTGACTGACTGACAGACTGCCAACCTGATTGACTGACTGACTGGCTGAGAACTCCAGACTGTCTGACTAGACATGACTGACTGACTGACTGACTGACTGACTGACTGATTGACTGACTGACTGACGACTGACTGACTGACTGACTGACTGACTGACTGACTGACTGACTGACTGACTGACTGACTGACTGACTGACTGATGACTGACTAACGGGCCGACTGACAGACTGACTAACTGACTGACCGGAGACCTCGCTGGAGCAGTTTCTTGCATGGAGGACCAAGGAAGAGAGGAAGAGGGACAGGAGGAAAAGTAATGGAAGGGGAGGGGAGACAAAGGGAATATGGAATGGAAGTGAAGGGGAGAAGAGAGAGGAGAGGAGGAGGAGAGACGCGGGGATTAGAGGAATTAATGGGAACTGGAGGAGGAGAGGGAAGAGCGAGTAAAGTGGGGAAGAAGTGCGGGGATGGAGAGGAAGGAACGGATGGGAGGGGGAGGGGAGAGCGAAGAGTCTCAAGGGTGCTCAGTGGGGAAGCATTGTTGAAGAAGGGAACAATGAAGTCTGGAGAGAGAGAGAGAGGAAGGGGGAAAGGAATAGAAAAAACAGAGAGGGAAAGGAGAGAGCAAGGGAGGTACGAAGGGAGGACGAGAGAAAAGGAGGTAGGGGGGGAAGGTAATTCGTGTGAAATGAGACTGAGAGACATGAGGCGTTAGTACGGTGAGGGAGAGATGATGGTGGTGAGAAGGAGAGAGACGACAGACAGACAGTCGAAAACAGCCAATAAAGCTTTTAACAATGATGATAAACATTAGAAATAATAACAATAATATTATTATTATTACAAGACCAAAAAAATATAAGTGAACTTTTCTTGTAACGACTACCCAAGATGACGACTACCCAAGAAGACGACTACCCAAGAAGACGACTACCCAAGAAGACGACTACACAAAATGACGACTACCCAAGAGGACGACTACCCAAGAAGACGACTACCCAAGAAGACGACTACCCAAGAAGACGACTGCCCAAGAGGACGACTACCCAAGAAGACGACTACCCAAGATGACGACTACCCAAGAGGACGACTACCCAAGAAGACGACTACCCAAGAAGACGATTGCCCAAGATGACGACTACCCAAGATGACGACTACCGAAGATGAGTACCCAAGAAGACGACTACCCAAGAAGACGACTGCCCAAGAGGACGACTACCCAAGAACACGACTGCCCAAGAGGACGACTACCCAAGAAGACGACTGCCCAAGAAGACGACTACCAAGAAGACGACTACCCAAGAAGACGACTGCCCAAGAGGACGACTACCCAAGAAGACGACTGCCCAAGAGGACGACTACCCAAGAAGACGACTGCCCAAGAAGACGACTGCCCAAGAGGACGACTACTCAAGAAGACGACTGCCCAAGATGACGACTACCCAAGATGACGAGTACCCAAGATGACGACTGCCCAAGATGACAACTACCCAAGATGACGACTACCCAAGATGAAGACTACCCAAGATGACGAGTACCCAAGATGACGACTGCCCAAGATGACGACTGCCCAAGATGACAACTACCCAAGAAGACGACTACCCAAAAAGACGACTTCCCAAGAGGACGACTACCCAAGAAGACGATTGCCCAAAAGGACGACTGCCCAAGAGGACGACTACACAAGAAGACGACTACCCAAGAAGACGATTGCCCAAGATGACGACTGCCCAAGAGGACGACTACCCAAAAGAACAACTAAACAAGATGACGACTACCCAAGAGCACGACTACCCAAGATGACGACTGCCCAAGATGACAACTACCCAAGATGACGACTGCCCAAGATGACGACTGCCCAAGACGACGACTACCCAAGATGACGACTACCCAAGAAGTCGACTACCCAAAATGACGACTACTTAAGACGACGACTACCCAAGATGACGACTACCCAAGAGGACGAGTACCCAAGATGACGAATGCCCAAGAGCACGACTGCCCAAAAGCACGACTACCCAAGAAAACGACTACCCAAGAGCACGAATACCCAAGAGGATTACTACCCAAGAGCACGACTACCGAAAAGGACGACTACTCAAGAGCACGACTACCCAAAAGGACGACTACTCAAGAGGACGACTACTAAAGAGCACGACTACCTAAGAGCACGACTACCCAGAAGACGACTACTCAAGAGGACTACTACTCAAGAGGAAGAATGCTCAAGAGGACGACTACTCAAGAGCACGACTAAAGAGGACGACTACCCAAGAGTACGACTACTCAAGAGGACGACTACTCACGAGGACGACTACTCAAGAGGACGACTACTCACGAGGACGACTACTCAAGAGGATGATTGTTCAAGAGGATGACTGCTCAAGAGGCGACTACTCAAGAGGGCGACTGCTCAAGAGGACTGCTCAAGAGGACGGCTACTCAAGAGCACGACTACTCAAAAGCACGACTACTCAAGAGCACGTCTACCCAAGAGCACGACTACTCAAGACGAAGACTACCCGAGATGACGACTTTTCAGAGGACGACTACTCAAGACGATGACTAATCAAAAAGACGAATACTCAAGAGGACTGCTCAAGAGGACGGCTACTCAAGAGCACGACTACTCAAAAGCACGACTACTCAAGAGCACGTCTACCCAAGAGCACGACTACTCAAGACGAAGACTACCCGAGATGACGACTATTCAAGAGGACGACTACTCAACAGGAAGACTACTCAATAGGTCGACTACTCTAGAGGTCGACTACTCAAGAGGACGAGTGAACAAAAGGTCGACTACTCAAGACGACGACTACTCAATAGGACGACTACTCAAGAGGTCGACTACTCAAGAGGACGACTACCCAAGAGGACGACTTCTCAAGAGGTCGACTACTCAAGAGGTCGACTACACAAGAGGACGACTAAACAAGAGCACAAATACCCAAGATGACGACTGCCCAAGAGTACGACTACTCAAGAGACGACTACCCAAGAGCACGACTACCCAAGAGCACGACTACACAAGAGCACGACTACTCAAGAGAACGTCTACAAAAGAGGACGACTGCTCAAAAGGGCGACTGCTTAAGAGGACGACTACTCAAGAAGACGACTGCTCAAGAGGACGACCACCCAAGAGCACGACTACCAAAGAGCACGACTACTCAAGAGGACGACTGCTCAAGAGGACGACTACTCAAGAGGACGACTACCCAAGAGGACGACTACCCAAGTGGACGACTACCCAAGAGCACGAATACCCAAGAGCACGACTACTCAAGAGTACGACTGCCCAAGAGCACAACTACCCAAGAGCTCGACTACCCAAGAAGACGACTACTCAAGAGGACGACTGCTCAAGAAGACGACTATTCAAGAGGACGACTACTCAACAGGACTACTACTCCTACAACTACTACAATAGGTCGACTATTCAAGAGGTCGACTGCTAAGAGGATGACTACCCAAGAGGACGACTTCTCAAGAGGTCGACTACTCAAGAGGACGACTAAACAAGAGGTCGACTACCCAAGAGGATGACTACCCAAGAGGTCGACTACTCTAGCGGTCGACTACTCAAGAGGACGATTACTCATGAGGACAACTATCCAAGAGAACCACTACCCAAGAGGTCGACTAGCCAAGAGGACGACTACTCAAGAGGACGACTAGCCAAGAGTACGACACCCAAGAGGACTACTACTCAAGGGGACGATTGGTCATGAGGACGACTACACAAGAGGACGACTTCTCAAGTGGTCGACTACTCAAGAGGTCGACTACTCAATAGGTCGACTACTCAAGAGGACGACTACCCAAGAGGTCGACTAGTCAAGCGGTCGACTACTCAAGAGGACGAATACTTAAGAGGACGACTACTCAATAATTCGACTACTCATGAGGACAACTACCCAAAAGGACGACTAGCCAAGAGGACGACTACTCAAGAGAACGACTACTCAAGAGGACGACTACCCAAGAGGACGACTACCCAAGAGGACTGCTACTCAAGGGGACGACTACTCATGAGGACGACTACCCAAGAGCACGATTTCTCAAGTGGTCGACTACACAAGAGGTAGACTACTCAATAGGTCGGCTACTCAAGAGGACGACTAAACAAGAGGTCGACTACCCAAGAGGACGACTATCCAAGAGATCGACTATTCAAGTGGTCGACTACCCAAGAAGTCGACTATTCAAGAGGACGACTACCCAAGAGGACGACTTCTCAAGGGAAAGACTTCTCAAGAGGACGACTACTCAAGAGGTCGTACCACTGTGTTGGAACACCAGTGACATAAATTATAATAGGGGAGTATTGATCTCTCCTCTCCCTATTCTCCATCTTCCCTACTATCTTCCCTCCCTCCTTCTCCCTCTCTTCCCTAGTTTCCTCCCTCACTCCCTCCTCTCCCTCTCTCTCCTTCCTTTCTTTCTACACTCCTCACTTATTCCGTCATTTTCTTCACTTCCCTTCTCTCTACACTTTATTCCCTTATGTAAGTACACCTAACTTCCTTCCTGGTTATACTACCATGTACCCCATACTACCATGATACCATTCTACCATGATATCAATACTACCATGATAACATACTACCATGATACATACTACCATGATAACATATTACCATGATAATATACTATCATGATAACATACTACCATGATACCATTCTACCACGATAATATACTACCATGATAACATACTACCATGATACCATTCTACCATGTAACATCTACCATGATAACATACAAACATGATAACATACTACCATGATAACATATTACCATGATACATTTTACATATAAACATACTACCATGATAACATATTACCATGATACCATTCTACCATGATAACATACTACCATGATAACATATTACCATGATCATACTAAACATGATAACATACTAGTACACATGATAACATACTATTAACTGTCCATTCTACCATGCATACACAAATACTACCATGATAACATACTACCATGATAACATATGTAACATAAGATAACATACTATCCATGATAACATACTACGACATGATACCAGTGTACTACCACGATAATATACTACAATGATAACATACTACCATGATACATACTTCACATGATACACATACTACCATGATTAACATACTAACATGATAATTTCATGCTATACATATGAACTGTAACATATTACCATGATACCATTTTACTAACTGTAAAATACTACCATGATACATATTAACATGATACATTCTACCATGATAACATTACTACCATGATAATAACATATTACCATGCACTTTATAACTCTACCATGATAACATTTGTACTACCACGATAACATACTATCATGATAACATACTATCATGATACCATTCTACCATGATAATATACTACCATGATAACATACTACAATTATACCATACTACATGATAACATACTACCATGATAACATACTACCATGATAACATACTTACCAAGGATAACATACTACCATGATAACATACTACTATGATAACATATTACCATGATAACATACTACCATGATAACAGTACTACAAGTGAAACATACTCTCATGATAACATACTACAATGATACCATTCTACCATGATAACATACTACAATGATACCATTCTACCATGATAATATACTACCATGATAACATATTACCATGATACCATCTCTACCATGATAACTTACTACCATTATAGCATATTACCAGATACATAATAACATGATAACATACTACCATGATAACATACTATCATGATAATATACTATTATGATAACATACTATATTATAACACTACCATGATAACATACTACCATGATATCATACTACCATGATACTATACTACCATGATATCATACTACCATGATACTATACTCCCATGATACTATACTTCCATAATAACATACTACCATAATAACATACTACCATGATAACATATTACCATGATAACATACTACCATGATAACATACTCTCTAGCGTCAAAGTTATAAGGAACGATCTTAGACAAGAGAATATAATATCCGTCTGTAACTACCTCAGTGTAGACACAGTAGACACTGTAGACACAGCAGACACGAAAGTGACTGTCACAGTGTAGACACAGTAGACACGACAGTGACTGTCACATTGTAGATAGAACACACGACAGTGACTGTAACAGTGTAGGCAAGCAGACACGACAGTGACTGTCACAGTGTATACACAGCAAACACGACAGTGACTTTCAGAGTGTAGACACAGTAGACACGACAGTGACTGTCACAGTGTAGACACAGCAGACACGACAGTGACTGTCACAGTGCAGACACAGCAGACACGACAGTGACTGTCACAGTGAGACACAGCAGACACAGTACACTTCGGTTGACTGTGTCACAGTGTAGACACAGCAGACACGACAGTGACTGTCACAGTGTAGACAAGCAGACACGACAGTGACTGTCACAGTGTAGACACATCAAACACGACAGTGACTGTCACAGTGTAGACAAGCAGACACGACAGTGACTGTCACAGTGTAGACACAGCAAACACGACAGTGACTGTCACAGTGTAGACACAGCAAACACGACAGTGACTGTCACAGTGTAGACACAGCAGACACGACAGTGACTGTCACAGTGTAGACACAGCAGACACGACAGTGACTGTCACAGTGTAGACACAGCAGACACGACAGTGACTGTCACAGTGTAGACTCAGCAAACACTGTGACAGTGACTGTCACAGTGCAGACACGGCAGACACGACAGTGACTGTCACAGTGTAGACTCAGCAAACACTGTGACAGTGACTGTCACAGTGTAGACACAGCAGACACGACAGTGACTGTCACAGTGACAGACTTGAGGTAATTTCAGGCTTCAGCTCACTTACAATTACTTGAACTTTTGTATTCAATTATTTTCTTCAATTGCTTCATATTTTACTAACGTTAAAATCGCCGTGTTGACTTGTAGGAACGTGTACTTATTTGTTGCACTAAATTATCTAAAGATTCACAACAACAGTAGATAAGTAAATAAGTTCCCTTTCTCTTAATGCACTTTACTGTGTGGCTAGACCCTCGTTGTTACTTGCAATTGAGTGGCATTTGTGCAATTTACTTTGTTAGATCTGGCATAAAATTTAATGAAAAAAAAATCCTTCAATACAATTTAAATAAGGAAACTGCAGCTAGAAGTTGCATAATATTAGAAAGATTTTTGGTAATGATTTGTTGCAGAAAGTTGTTGATGAGTCACTTCACAACGTGTAAACAAAATGAAAATAATATTGATTTTAGTAGAAACAATAACCTGCATAAGTTACATCTATTTTCACATAATACACTTCGTTAAGATTCCACCATGGAAGCCATTGATAACTTTCTGGCTGGCACTTAATCAGAAGTTGGTGACAGGTTCCCGGTCCCAGGTGCTGTGACCTACTGACCGCAAGTGTAGTTGTAATTAAGGGTAGGTACGACAGGATCCATGAAGCTAGGAATTAGTGAACGGAACAACATTAGAACACAAGAACAGAGGAACAGTGTAACATATCTACTGGCAGGTCCTTCTCTGTATGTTCTCCAGTACATTTAGAGCGATAGCACAGGGACTAGAACTGAGCTGCATAATCTAAGTGAGGTCTTACTAATAATATACAGAATTGTAGTATAACCTCTGGACTCCTGTTATCCTTATTACGTGCGCTTAGGCACTGCTGTCTTGGCTTCAGAGATCTGCATACTATTACTCCCAAATCCTTTTCACATTCTATATGATCAAATTCTACATCATCTACCTTATGAGGATTATTTTTATTTTCATGGATTAGAGCTTTGCACTCATCCACGTTGAACTGCATCTGCCACTTCTCATACCACATTAGTTTATCCAAATCATTATGACCTTCAGTGGTATCCTCCTACGATTCTATTATTTGGCTTATTTTTGTGTCAACAGCGAATTTACTCATGTCACTTGTTATTCCTCGTCAAGGCCATTAATGTAAAATTATGAACCACAGTGGGTTCTAAATTGATCCATGTCGAACGCCACTTGTGACTGGTCCCCAAATTTGATTTCACTTCATTCATGCAGACTCTCTGCCTTCTATTGCTTAGCCATGCCTCGACCCATGACAAAATTTGTTTCTCCTATGCCATGAGCAGACACTTTTTTAACAGTCTTTTGTGTGGTATGCATAAACAAAATTGTATTCTATAATAATGTCCCACACAGGCGACTGGTGTGTTGTGGTTGGTAAAGTGGCAAATGATGTTCAGCTATACTCTGTGTCCGGTCTTCTCTCACCTTCTCTAGTTTGCATAAACCTTGCTTTCATTTATACTGAGTTCCAGAAGCCATCTGTCGAACCACATGTGCTGAAGCCTCCATGAAACTTACTTGTATTCTCTCCTCATTTAAGGCAGGTGTGGATGAGCAGAAGTTTTGGCTGGTTGCAGGTGTGAGGGGACCTGGAGGTGAGTTACAGGTGTGGACGAGTTACAGGTGTGGACGAGTTACAGGTGTGGACGAGTTACAGGTGTGGACGAGCTGCAGATGTGGGTGACTCACACTCGCTCATTTGCGCTCTTCAGTTTCGGGGGAAAAATATATATATTCTAGTCAGAGAGAAAAAGCAGAAAAAAAAGGTAAATTTGGTTCCACACGGACTCGGTAAATTTTTATTGTCATTAATGAAGTAAGTTTTTAAATCCTTTCTTCCTTCTCCCTCAGTGATACGTACCGGTGAATCGCTCCAACTCCACCAGAATCACCGAAAAAAAATATTTATATATATATATATAGTTTTGATCTTTGTAAAAAAAAGAATTTTTACAGTGAGTGTAGCGAGCTTTGGTTAGGGACGAATTAACTCAATTTTCAGGAAGACGATTTCTTAAACACGAATGTATTTGTTGGTGAAGATCTTTTATTGTATCAACACGAGACAAGCTTTTATTGCGAGAAGGTTTTGCTCAGTGCACAGCGTTTTCATACCTGTTCTGCAAACTGTGCATCTGTGTTCATACTTGTGTAATACGTTATTTAGCTCGACATAATGAGCAGTTGTATATGCATACGGTGAGAACAGTTGTATATGCATACGGTGAGAACAGTTGTATATGCATACGGTGAGAACAGTTGTATATGCATACGGTGAGAACAGTTGTATATGCATACGGTGAGAACAGTTGTATATGCATACGGTGAGAACAGTTGTATATGCATACGGTGAGAACAGTTGTATATGCATACGGTGAGAACAGTTGTATATGCATACGGTGAGAACAGTTACTATTTACAAATGATAGTAGGCTACTAGACAGCAATCATCCAGGTAAGTACAGAGGGTTTCACTGGGCGGAGGCCCCGAATTGGTACTCCCGTAGTTGTAATAATATTGGTAGAATTACCGACAATATGTTAAGTAAAAGGACACAATAAAATGTCACATTAGTTGCATTTGTGTCATTTTACTTAACTCCCGTAGTTGCTGTAGTGAACGATAACTTGAGGCCTCCTGCGAGTGAAACTCCCTGCACTACTGTCTTCTCGTATAAGTGCGACACGGGAATCTTTTAACGTTTTGCACTCTAGCAGGATTAATGGTCTCTTCCATTTCTCTCTCATGAATACGTAAGATGACAGGTAAATCTTACACACTCATATATGCTCACACAATCTACTTACATTCACAATACCCTCATCATTCTTTTCCTGATTATTTCTTAACCTTTCCCATCCTTGCAATAATTCCTTCCCAGGTTAGAACTGATGGGTCGGAGGCCGATGATCTTAAGAACTATTAATAGAGACATAGAGCAGGGCAGCCTTTACTACTTCGTAAGTTTAAGTCCTTGAAAAGAGGTGATTTGATGCCGGAGAATGGCTCTTGATTCAAGGATATGGATTAATATAACAACTTTTTGCTCTTCAAAAGACTTGAGGGGCGTTTAAAGATAAGGGGGCCGGGGACTTGAGTGAGCTGAAGGATGATTTGGGAGGGAGCTGAAGGATGACTTGAGGGAGCTGGAGGATGACTTAAGGAAGCTGGAGGGTGACTTAAGGGGAGCTGAAGGATGATTTAAGGGAGCTGGAGGGGTGACTTATGGGAGCTGAAGGATGACTTAAGGGAGCTGGAGGGTGACTTAAGGGAAGCTGAAGGATGATTTAAGGGAGCTGGAGGGTGACTTAAGGGGAGCTGAAGGATGATTTAAGGGAGCTGGAGGGTGACTTATGGGAAGCTGAAGGATGACTTAAGGGAGCTGGAGGGTGACTTATGGGGAGCTGAAGGATGACTTAAGAGAGCTGGAAGATGACGAGCGCTGGAGATGATTTTTATGGAGCTAGATAAGTATCGTCCCTTTAATAGATTCTCCATCCCACAAAAGGCTCTACAGAGAGCCCTACAGGCTCTACAGAGAGCCCTACACAGAGCTCTACAGAGAGCCCTACACGAGCTCTACAGAGAGCCCTACACAGAGCTCTACAGAGAGCCCTACACAGAGCCCTACATAGAGCTTTACACACAGCGTTACACAGAGCTCTAGGGGGCCCCATACCTGTCAACTCACAAAATGATTAATATTGGAGAAATTAATGGCTAATTCAACATTCTGCTGCGCTTGCAGTTGCTGCTTTCTCTCTCATATGACAGCTTAGACAAGATTCGTAATATAGTTATTATTCCATCTATACTTCTAGCAGTATTTTAATACATTCCTGTCATAATTTATAAAAATCATTTAGAACTGATGTAGAGCTTCCAACAACCATTTCTTCTCTCAGGATTAATGGTTGCAAAAATTAATGAGTAATTTACACCTTTCCGTTTTCAGAGTAAAGTTCTTGATTATCGTTAGTTAAACAAATATGAAATGAAATTCGAAGATCTAATTTGAAGTTCACTCCGTGCGTGAAGAACTCGTCCCACCGTCTGACTCGAGTCTGGTTAATTCGAATTCTACGACTTACTCCAGGTCAGGTCCTGCTCGCCCTTCAGTCCTCTACCTTACTCAAGTCAAGTCCTACTTCCTAGTGCATGTCTCCTCAACGGAATGATCTCAAAGCTGATGCTATCGAGGATATCTAAAGAAGCTTCGTGGTACGACGTTAAAGGAGTTGGCGGAGGATAGGGGGTTAGAAGAGGGGGCTAGTGAGGATGGGTTACCAAACAGGGGTTTGGCAGAGGAGAATGCTAGCGGAGATTGTTTACAGGGATATTCAGGTGAGGGAAGGAAGGTAACATAAGAACATAAGAATGGAGGAACACTGCAGAAGGCCTACTGGCCCATACAAGGCAGGTCCTTATCAAAACCACCACTACCTAAGTTTCCTGTACTCACGACACTAATCAACCCAGCCCTCCCACTCATATATTTGTCCAATCTCTTTTTAAAGCTACCAAGGTCCTAGCCTCTATCACCCTTACTCGGAAGATTGTTCCAGCATCTACAACTCTGTTCGAAAACCAGTACTTGCCTATGTCCTTTCTAAATCTAAATTTATCCAATTTAAATCCGTTATTTCTCGTTCTTACTTGTTCGATATCCTCAGTATTTTATTAATATCTCCTTTGTTTATGCCCATCATCCACTTGTACACCTCGATGATATCTCCCTCATTCTACGTCTCTCCAGAGAGTGGAATTCAATGCTCTAAGTCTATCTTCTCATACGGGAGATTTCTTATACTGTAAATCATTTTAGTCATTCTTCTTTGTATGTTCTCCAATGAATCTATATCCATCCTGTAGTAAGGAGACCAAAACTGAGCTGCATAATCCAAATGAGGTCTCACTAGTGATGTATAGAGCTCATGCCAGTAACTGAAAATCATCTGCAAAAAGGTCACTCTAGGCGTTCAGCTCCTATCAACAGATAACATCTCTTGGGACAAAGTCGTTCCTAGTTCCAGGCCCCCAGTTGCACAAGCAGGTGAATTCTCTTTAAACAAGGGCGTTCCAGGAGTCCAAGGCACACAGCAGGTGAATTCTCTTGAAGGTGTAGATGAGGGAATAAATAGCGACATAAGCAAATTTGCTGATGACACCAAAATAGGCCGTCCAATTCATTCTAATGAGGACATTAGAGCACTCCAGGAGGATTTGAATAGACTGAGGCAGTGGTCTAAATGTTGGACAGGACAATAACCATGCCACATATAAATTAAATAATGTAGATCTTAATATTACTGATTGCGAAAAGGATATAGGAGTTCTGGTTAGCAGTAATCTGAAACCAAGACAACAGTGCATAAGTGTTCACAATAAAGCTAACAGAATCCTTGGCTTCATATCAAGAAATATAAATAATAGAAGTCCTCAGGTTGTTCTTCAACTCTATATATCTCTGGTAGGCTCATTTAGATTATACTGCACAGTTCTGGTCACAGTATTACAGAATGGATATAAATGCACTGGAAAACGTACAAAGGAGGATGACAAAGTTGATCCTATGTATCAGAAATCTTCCATATGGGGATAGACTGAGGGCCCTGAATCTGCACTCTAGAAAGGCGTAGAATTAGGGGGATGTGATTGAGGTGTATAAATGGAAAACAGGAGTGAATAAAGTGGATGTAAATAGTGCTAAAAATATCTAGCCTAGACAGGACTCGCAGCAATGGTTTCAAGTTGGAAAAATTCAGATTCAGGAAGGATATAGGAAAGCACTGGTTTGGTAATAGAGTTGTGGATGAGTGGAACAAACTCCCGAGTACCGTCATAGAAGCTAAGACGTTGTGTGGTTTTAAAAATAGGTTAGATAAATACATGAGTGGGTGTGGGTGGGTGTGAGTTGGACCTGACCAGCTTACTAGGTCAGTTGCCGTGCTCCTTCCTCAGGGAATGGGACCTGACCTGACTACCTTAAGGCAATGGCTTAAGTCGGTGAGTGAACTGGAACTGCCTCGAAAGGGCCAGTAGGCCTGCTGCAGTGTTCCTTCTTTCTTCTTCTTATGTGTCCCGTAGCTCCATCGCTGGCGCACTTTGCTCACACACTGACGTCCGGGGATCGATCCCCCTGTACGGATGGAAAACATTAGGATGTGTTTCCATAGGACACCTGCTGTCCCTGTCCACTCATCAGTAAAATGGGTACCTGGGTGTTAGTTGACTGGTGTGGGCCGCATCCTGGAAAAAGGTTAACCTAATTTGCCCGAAATACTCTGCATAAAATTGGCTTTCTATATAGTAATATGTCACTGACGTCAGCTAGGCCTCTGTACCTTGTACATGTAAAAACAAAGATATTATTTTATTATTATACTATTAAACAAGGTCTCTCAAGAAGTCCAGGTCCTACCAGCAAGTGAATTCTCTTGAAACAAGGTCGTTCCAGACATCCAGCTCCAGGAGTGCTTTCTCTGCTGCTTCGATAAGCGGGTGGGCAGTGACGTGATGGAGGAGTGAGCCGGAAGCACTGCTCCAAGAAAAGTGCTCTGGGTAATGAGCCTCTCACAAAAAGAGTCGACGTCATAGCCATCTCTTCATCTACACTGGAAAATGCGAATAAAAAATGCATTCGGGAAACTAAAATAAAAAAAATTAGGACCCAAAAATATTGAAACAAACGGTAGAAAGTCGCATGGCACTTTCAGGAGGATATGACGCAGAGAGTACTCTCAGCAGACACTGACTTAGACAGTACTCTCAGCAGACACTGACTTAGGCAGTACTCTCAGCAGACACTGACTTAGACAGTACTCTCAGCAGACACTGACTTAGGCAGTACTCTCAGCAGACACTGCTTAGACAGTACTCTCAGCAGACACTGACTTAGGCAGTACTCTCAGCAGACACTGACTTAGACAGTACTCTCAGCAGACACTGACTTAGACAGTACTCTCAGCAGACACTGACTTAGGCAGTACTCTCAGCAGACACTGACTTAGGCAGTACTCTCAGCAGACACTGACTTAGTACTCTCAGCAGACACTGACTTAGACAGTACTCTCAGCAGACACTGACTTAGGCAGTACTCTCAGCAGACACTGACTTAGACAGTACTCTCAGCAGACACTGACTTAGACAGTACTCTCAGCAGACACTGACTTAGGCAGTACTCTCAGCAGACACTGACTTAGGGGAGTACTCTCAGCAGACACTGACTTAGTACTCTCAGCAGACACTGACTTAGACAGTACTCTCAGCAGACACTGACTTAGACAGTACTCTCAGCAGACACTGACTTAGACAGTACTCTCGGCAGACACTGACTTAGACAGTACTCTCAGCAGACACTGACTTAGGCAGTACTCTCAGCAGACACTGACTTAGAAGTACCTCAGCAGACACTGACTTAGACAGTACTCTCAGCAGACACTACTTGACTTAGACAGTACCCCAGCAGACACTGACTTAGACAGTACTCTCAGCAGCACTGACTTAGACAGTACTCTCAGCAGACACTGACTTAGGCAGTACTCTCAGCAGACACTACTTAGACAGTACTCTCAGCAGACACTGACAGACAGTCCCTCAGCAGACACTGACTTAGGCAGTACTCTCAGCAGACACTGACTTGGCAGTACTCCTCAGCAGACACTGACTTAGTACTCTCAGCAGACACTGACTTAGACAGTACTCTCAGCAGACACTGACTTAGGCAGTACTCTCAGCAGACACTGACTTAGACAGTACTCTCAGCAGACACTGACTTAGACAGTACTCTCAGCAGACACTGACTTAGGCAGTACTCTCAGCAGACACTGACTTAGGCAGTACTTCAGCAGACACTGACTTAGTACTCTCAGCAGACACTGACTTAGACAGTACTCTCAGCAGACACTGACTTAGGCAGTACTCTCAGCAGACACTGACTTAGACAGTACTCTCAGCAGACACTGACTTAGACAGTACTCTCAGCAGACACTGACTTAGGCAGTACTCTCAGCAGAACTGACTTAGACAGTACTCCCCAGCAGACACTGACTTAGACAGTACTCTTAGCAGACACTGACTTAGGCAGTACTCTCAGCAAAACACTGACTTAGTACTCTCAGCAGACACTGACTTAGACAGTACTCTCAGCAGACACTGACTTAGGCAGTACTCTACAGACACTGACTTAGACAGTACTCTGCAGTACTCAAACAGACAACACTATCAGCAGGTGCTGAGACAGAGGGCTTTCTAAACACGTATTGAAGAAGCCAACATTCTCAGAAAACAATTAAGGTTTCTTTATAATACTCACCCCAACAGCCCCAGGTTGAGAAAACAACCCCTTCAGCACCCAGGTTGAAGAAACATAACCCCATCAGCACTCATGAGGAGGAATTATACCCTATTAACCCCCAGGTTGAAAAACAACCCTATGGCACCAAGAAGAGAATATCACACCGTCAGCAAACAAGAAAGAGAAAAAGAACCACATCAACACCCAAAATAAGAGAAGCAAACCCTGAGCATCCAAAAGATAATAAACCCTTAGCATCCAGGGGAAAAAACACGACCCCAGAGCATCCAGAAGAGAAACAAAAAGCCCCAGAACATCCAGAGAAAGAATAAGACTCCTGAGCATAAACAGAAGGGAATAACCACCTCTTCAGTACTCAGGATAAGGCACGACCCTTCAGTACTCCTGTACCAAGATCGAAGTCTCCTGACCACCAGCAAGTCATCCTTTTCACAGATTTGAATTTCAAATTGAATTTGAATTTAAATCTTCGTTAAACAGTCCCCAACTCCTCAAGACGCCCCCCACTCCCTTAATCCCCGAACTTTCCCCCCCGCACCAGCCCTTCAGGGCTCCTCACCCTCCCGACCGCCATTCGTGTCTTCGAGTCTGTGTAAGTCTGTATCTTTTTCCAGCCTGTAACTTCACTGTCTGTATAATAGGCCAGCCAGTACCATTCTCTTGTGTCACTTGTCACATGCTGCTGCCTGGCATGCTTCCAGATGCCTGAATGGATCTACATCAAGGACTCTAATGAAAATAAGTCACTCTGACCTTTTTGGGGTTATGATATGTAATTTACACTATGTATGACAATTGTACTTATGTGTACTTGTGCCTAAATAAACTTACGTCCCCCGACATGCAGACAATGCCTGACGTTAGAGGAGCCCCAGCCAACTCACCCGAATGCAGAGTCTTTGCTCCAGTGTTGTGATGATGTCTTCCTTCCCATCCATGCCATATCCACCAGCAGTTCCAGTCCCTCTTTCACTTCGCTGGCAACATTACAGTTTTCCTAATGTTACGTTTTTCCCGCATTTCTTGTGATCATAGAGAAAGATACAGAGACTCGTTCATTCTCACTACTTATTTATCACCCTTTTCAGTACTGTTGGGTTGGGACGACCCGGATGCATGGCCGAGCGACCTTAACTCGCTCCTGTAGCATTTGCGTCCTCACCAAGACACACTTCGCGTGGCTTGGAGTGTGCTCTTGTGTTGACTAGCAGCTCAGCATGCACTACCCTGGCTGACCTACAATTTCTCACAGCTCCCTCTCAATGACCTGACCTTGGCTATCCTACCATGCTCGCCTGGGTGTATTCCCCCAGTAAACATCCGATAGTCCGCTGTGTTTTGCCTCCACCCCTCTGCTACTATTATTAATATCTTGCTGCCAAGTTTACCTTCTACAGATTGGATATACATTTTATATAAGCCTTTAAGGCTTACTCTCCCAAACCCCCCCTAGGGCCAATTTCTTTTGGCCCGCATCAACCCGGGGTATTACTGCCGTGGCCCGGTGGCCCCCTACCATCACTCCCGGTTGATCGCACTTGCTCCGGCAGGTTTTCCCAGCATCAGCCAGTGGTCTTCCCAAGAACCGAACACACCCATCAGACTTCCCGGCCTTTTTTAACCGTTGTGCGTGTGTATGTGTACTCACCTAGTAGTGGTTGCTGGGGACGAGTCACAAACTTCTGGCCCCACCACTTCACTGGTCGCTACTGGGGCACTTCCTTCTCCATGAGCTTTATCAAATTTTTCTTAAAGCTATGTATGGATCCTGCCTTTCCCCTACATAACTTCCCAGACTATTCCATTTCCTGACAACT